>MJUU01027738.1:192455-221706 GCA_002080025.1 Modiolus philippinarum
ATTGAATATATGTTTGTATCTTCAATGGTATTTGAGCTATAAGCAAAAACCCCAAATTTAGACGTCGAAAATCAGTTTTTGGTCCATAGTCCCAAAACGGTTGGTCCAATGATTTTGGAACAAATGTAGATCTCAACAAGACGCACATTTTCTCCATACATTTCATCAGCCATCTGTTAGGGTTTCCGAGTAAATCCGCTAACAAGCCTAGAGGTCAAAATAAAGGTCACCTTTGACCTTTGACCTTGACCTTTTCAAATAGCCCCTGGGAACCAAAAACAGTGGTAAAGGTTTCATGTCTCTATCACTTCCGGTTTGGAAGAAAATCAAATGTTAAAAAAGCATCAAATTTTGCGGGGCATAACTCCAGAATGGTCCATCGGACAATTTCGGACCAAATGTAACAAACTTTTGTCATGACCTAACGAACATTTTTCTAATTACACTTCATCAGCTATCTTTTATGGTTCCCGAGTTAATCTGCTAACAATGTTTACCATGTTTGGTGATGTAACTCTGTCACTAAAAANAGATCGGCTTCACAGGGTCAGTCTGGTCAAGCCCGGCCATTTCTGAATAATGGTACAAAGTATCAAAGTGATATCTTTTAAGACTTTTTTGCAAATGTTGGAAGAAAAAAAAAGAAAAAAATAATAATAACTAGTACGTCAATTGTTCGAAGAACAATTGATAGGTCTTTCCCGGAAGTTGTGTCATAATGTTCTCATATCTGATTTACCAATAAAACTAAGATTCTATACTTATTATGTACAATCATCGAGGTTCCTAACTGTGTTGTAGATTGTACGGTGACCCCTAGATGCTTTGTTTTTGGTCGTTTTCACCTGAATATGGGATGTTGTCTCCTTGACATTTACCCCATTTCCTTTCTTTTTCATATTGATGTTAAATGAAGGCTTTTGGTTGTGCCTCATTGCCACATTTTGAATGTCAGGTCTACCTGAACATTTTTTGTATTTAATATCTTATTGTTACTAAAACGAAATCGGACATCAAAAATCGGTTTTTGGAAACGGTTGGTTCAATCACCTTTCATATGTTACAAATGTAAATTGTAACAAGGTACACATTTTCTACATATATTTTATCAGCTATCTATTATCAAAGTCTCAGGTCAAAGTTCAAAGAGACAATTGACTTTGGACCTTAGCATTTTAAGAAAAATACACTCGTAAACTATGTTCAACGGAAAAGACTCTATAATTCAACGACATTAATTTATGTGTCCTAAATTAACCGACCTATCAATTGTTCTTGGAACAACTCACGTTCTAGTTTTATCAACATCGCCGAAGTTCTAATCATCTACAATTGCAACATCAACATCTATTTCAAACACGCGACAGTTCTCCTAGTCTTATAGCAGATTTATAAAATGCACAAGTTTTTTACGTTTTCAAGGATATGTTAAAGATATTTTCTAATGTTGACAATTTTGATAAGCAGTTGCTTATTAAAATAGTTTAATCTTTTATCTTGAAGAAAAGGCCATAAAAACTGTCACATATAGGGCTTCTTTTTCTGCTACGTACATAATGTTTTACGACAATTTTTCTATATGAATGTCATCACAAAGATAATGGTGATAAAAACAGGTGTTTTGTCAAAATATTTCATTATTTCTTATTATGTCTTCCAAACATTTAGATTTTATCTGCACTGATGAGACATAAGTTGTCGAAATGCGCATATGCAGAAAGTAAATTCACAGTAACCTCGGTATTTAGTTATTTGTAAGAACAGATTTCACTTATTAAGTGATGCTTTAATATAGCCTGAAGAATGCAAAGATATTTGAGAGACTATTGCTGGCCTTTGTTAGCATTAATGGATACAAATAGAAAGGAATACAAGTATATTTTTGCATAATGCCTTAGACTGGGAATGGATGGGAACAACAGGCGCATTACTAAGGACCAAGAGGCAGGGGATAAGTTATAGTGAATTCTTTTACACATGCAAATCATTTCGGTGAATGTCTATTGTTACATTAATGCAAAACAAAACATTTAATTTGGCAACGATAAATTTGTGATATCACTGTCTTATCAGCTTTATTGTAAAGGAAGGGATAATTCTGGTTTTTAAGAGCATTATAGATCATATTGACTACTATAAATATACAAATAATTAACACCGCACTCAAGATAAAGAAATGTAACTTCTACAATGAATAGGTCAGAGTGAAATATTTATGGTTTGTAACATTAGTGGTTGTCAAACTTTTCAAAATATGTTATTGTAAATGTATATTGTAAAAAGTAGATTTATTTAACTATTAATTGACACATTATAATTCCATTCACAATGTATTAAATTTTATAACACGTTCAGTCAGATCCCTATTATACAGAAAGCTAGAATTAACTTTCATCAGAGACATCTATGTGTATTTATCTCTGTACTGCTTTAAATATTCAATTCCTAATGAATACTTTCAGTACTATGTGTATTTATCTCTGTACTGCTTTAAATACTCAATTCCTAATGAATACTTTCAGTACTATCTTTCTACTTTTGTTTTAAAGAATAAATACTTCTAAAAGTCAGTCTATATGTTGTATACTCCACGCGCTTATTATAATAAAAACATTTGTTTTAAAAAAAAAGCTGCTATAAAAGATATATCAGTCAATCCCTCTCATTAAATAGCAGTTTTTATTAAATGAAAATATTAAAAGGGATTGTGCAATAACAACATAAAAACGCATTTGTATCAAGTCTATATAGTTATGGTATTTGTAACGATGTTTTAATTACATAGAAAAACATGATATGTACTTGAATGAATGAATCTTTATTGCATAAAGCATAACAATAGCTATAGCAAAATGACATAATATACAATTGTGACAAATATGACAGAGAACAATCAAAAATGTAGTTACAAAATAAAAATAGACTTATTTTCAACCAACAATGTGTAACCTCAGCTTCCATGCTGAGTTAAGAAAATTACAAAATTTCTTTGTTAAACTCATGGAATTACATGACATAAGACGTTTTAATTTGTGGATACTTGGCCAAGAACAATAATATTTTGGCAAAAAACGATACCTTAATGTTCTCATTTTCAATAATGTTCAAATTACAACAGTTGCATCTTTGTATATTATCATAACGGCCACTTTCAACATTTAACTTAATTGTCCCACTTCGTAATTTAGTCAAAATATTAACATTAAAATCATAATCTAGATATTGTTCAATACAGAAGTCCAATTTGTATGAACTATATAAAGACAGTTTCTCACAATCAGATACATTGGCATACCAATCCTGATAATATTGATCATTGATACGACATTTGATAAAATCAAAAGATACATGAATTATATTCTGCTGAAGTGAAATATCCAGGTAAATCCTGCAATTTGATTGGTTACCTTGACAGGGGATATGAGACCGTATCCCCGTTCTAGCAAAATCACAATTTTTAAACGCCTTTAATAGAAAAATCATAGCACTTCTAGCAGAATATAAAAGTTATTCGGGCTTCACAGGGGATACGGGTTCATATTCCCTGTTTGTGCCCTATATCCCCTTCGCCTGACGGCTCAGGGGATATAAAACACAGACAGGGAATATGAACCCGTATCCCCTGTGAAGATTCCCGAATAACATATAGTGTCCTGGTTTACCCATATGTAACCTAATCCTAAACTAAACAACAAATTTTTAACATTCGAAGCCCAATTAGTGTTACCATTTGATGCATCAACACATAATAATTGTAAATATCATACACTATACTTGGCTGTTCATTAATTATACGTAACCAATATTTTACAATTCTATACTTTCTTAAAATACACATAGGTAGGTGACCAAGTTCACCATATAAAAATACTAATGGTGTAGATTTACCATTACCATTTCATTATACCAACATTTAGAACAGAACGACAAAAGCAATTATGGACTATATGGATATAGTAAATTTAATTAAAATGTCATATATTATGTTCCATCTAGGATAAACAAACACTATCAGATGAACTTGTCAGCTAATTAGTTAACACTGACAACCGCTTTAAATCATATCTATTACAGTAGCTCAACCTAGGTAGAGAAAGTTTATTTCTATGACTGACCCAATGCTTTTTAAACCCCTTTTATAGTGACCAATGGCCTTTGAACTTAGTATTTTTAGATTAATACACATGACCTAAGTTCATTGGAGAAGATTCCAGGTTCCTCTGCTTAACCATTTTCGAGAAAAATATGCCAAAAAAAAGTGACAAAACTTTTAGGGGGCATAACTCCCTAAAGGATCATCGCAGAGTTTGTGCGCAATGTAACGAATTTCCGCCATAACCTATCAAACATTTTTGCCTAACACTTTAACAGCCATCTCTTATGGTTTCCGAGTTTATCCCATAACAGCGTTTTTCGGACTTTGGGCGAAAATTCGTGAACGAAAAGAGATTTTCGACCGTTCCCTATTTTCCATCAACTAGATATGGTCCTGACTATTGTCCCAAAATATGAAAAGGATATGTCCAGCCAATTTTCTGAAAATGAGGCAGAAAAGAAAAAAATAATAATCAGAAGAAATACAGAAAGGACATTCCCTTGGAAAGGGGAAAGCCCTTAATAATCAGAAGAAATACAATAAGGTCTTTCCACAAAAGTGGGAAAGACCTTAATTAATATTCGCTTTTCCATAATTTTTAGTACTTTACTTTAATGTTTACTACGCATTTTACAGATCCAAAATCGGATGGATAATGAAAAAATGACAAAAGATCAAAAATTCTTTTACATTGTTATAAAGCGGTCTTACTACGACCTTGCCAACCAAAAATGCATATGTAAATTAGATCTATTAAATTAGATTTTATGACATCACTAATGAGGTTCGCGAACCCGCTTCCTATACAATAACAATAAATTGTACAATACAATGGGCTTGACAATGACAAATTAAAGATTCATTAAACAATGCTGACAAAGTTTCATTATTGAAATAAGCATTCATAAATAAATTTAACTACAGTATTTATAAGTTTTACATTATTACTGCTCATAAGAAAAATATATTTATCAAGTTTATTTAAGTTACTAAAATTTTTATCCTTCACATTTTGTAAAATAGTGGATCGTTGATCAGTATATTTTTGACAGCTTATTAAAAAGTGTGACTCGTCTTCTACTTCTATGAAGTGCATAACCTCTCGGGCCGGGGATGGGGAATGGTCTATGATAACGGCCAGTTTCAATTTTTAATAGTGAGCTAAGTTTTAATTTAAAATAAGCACTTCTGTATTTCCTTTCTCTTATTTTATCACAGAATGAAGCATTCATATGAGAATTCAACCGAAATTTGCTAAAGCTTTCTAATTTACAATTTTTGTCAATTTCACAACTGCAAGTTTTGAAGATAAGTATCAAATAAACGTTGAGATAGATAGATATTCAGAAATTTGATTTTTAATGTCAGAATAAATCCGAATCTTAATATCAAAATTCGATTTTTTTTTCATATTAAAAATCCCAATTTTCTGATGTAAAAAACAAATTTCTGGAACATGTGCAAGTCGGACTTGGATCACGTATTTATATGTAGACATCCCGTTATTGACCCTTCTATTATTTACATACATGTGCAATGATCCAAATCGTTGACCTTTTGATGTCTGCTACGAGTTCAAGTTACCATGTCTGGAAAAACTTGGTCGTTTTCTTTAAAGTTGTATAAAAGTCTGATCAAAAGTAGTCGATCTGTAAATCAAAAACGACTTTTTCAAACATGTAGCAGGTAAAATTGATTTCGAATGAATAATAAGAAAGGTAGCAAGAAGTGAAATTGGAAACTTTCCACTGGCCGAAGAACTCAGACATGTGTTGAGTTCCATATGATATGACTTTTGCTCTGCAAAAAAATTCTTGCCTCGATATAAATCTATGAATAGAATAGATTATCCGAGTATTTTAGTGTATTATTTAGAAGCTCTATTATTATTTTATAACGATGAATTACCCCTCCCCCCAGTGTAGACCCCAATTATGGCTTTTAGAGAGCAGATGTTACTGTCTATTGTTCTGTACATAATCGGCATACACAGTATTGGGAGTTGGTTCTGTGATGGTCCCCACAAAGATGAATGTTGGTACTGTATCGTGTTATGATCTGGTATTTTCGGTCCCTTTGTGTTTTTTTATGCTACTGCAGTATGCCTTTCCAGAATGCTGATTGTAACATGGTCGTTAACATTTTTTTTACATTATCTGACTCTTAGGTTTGGCTTTTTCGATAAAATCAGAGAGTGGCAGTAGCGGTACTGACCCCTCAACCAACCTGTACAGCAAGATCAGGTAGAAACTGTGACGTCTGTCTTCCACTGTGTCAAGTTTTAGCTGTTTCCGCATGTTGGATCCTGCTTCTCTACTCCTGTAGTCTCGTTTTATGAAATGTATGTCCCTGTTTTGTATTCTACTTCTAGCTTGTCCCTTTTAGGTACGGGTTCCAGATTTCGAGCCATATTCAATTGTTGATCTCACTATGGATATGTATGTTGTTTTCATGCATAATTCTGGTACGTTTTTTTTTTAATTTCTTCTTAGAAAGCCTAGGGTTGCATCAAATTGGCTTTCTTGCTGATGTTGTAAATGTGTATGCTCTATTTAAGTTCGTTTGAATTTTGGGGCTAACAATGAAGGGATATGGAGTAAATGCAAATGAGACAAAGTCTCTACAAATACGTGATAATAAAGCAACAGAACAACTCTTTTATTGTTGTTCTTCATCTTGAAGTCACCATGAGGCCTTCAACAATTAGCTTTACTCATACCTCATAGCAAGTTCAAGACGGCCCCTACATGTAGCACTGGTTTCATTGCTTATTGTCGAGCAGTGCTACATCCATGCTTTTTTACCTAATGATCCATGTATATGGAATATGTGGTTGTACCCCCTGGAGGGGGTACTTACATATACCCCAAGTATACATACACATGAAGCAATTAACCATCGGATAGGCCTATTTTTGAGGCCGAGAATTTGGATAAAAAATTGTATGGGACACAAAAAATTCAGGAAGAGGTGGGGGCGGAGGGTATCCGTGGCCAATAGGCCACAGTAACTCTAGTTTATAATCATTTTAAGGCGAAATTATAGATTTAGAAGAAACCAACCAAATGAGCTGCAAAATATCACAATATCTCATGGAATTAAGCAGAATGGGATGAGAATTAATATTGTAGAGTTAAAATTTATTTGTATGAAGCAAGACATGAGGTTAAAAACAGACATGATTTTTGCCTTTTTAGATAGGAATTCTTATTTTTTTGATAGTAGAAAATAAATTCAAAAATTGTTCAGTTTTGTAGAGTCAGCAGGAAAATTCTGTTTTCAAAGGACTAACACCCATCTTTCCTATTTTTAATAAGGTATTTCCTATTATTTCATATTTGCACAAAATCATGTCTGTTAAGGAGGTTTGCTCCTCATTTTTGAGATTTCTGTCAGATTTTCAGGATTTTCCGGATTTGTCCATTTAAAAGCATTATAATATTTTGCCCATGGACCCAGTTATTTTTCCTATAGATAAACAAACAAGTTAAAATTCTTGTTGAACTGCGATAAAAGGTAAAACAAAAAATATATACACATATCAAAACGTAAAAATGATTAAAAAAAAGAAGACAGAGTTTGGGATTGGCCAAGATTATTGACATTGATGTCTTCAAAGGGCCGTGGAAGAGAAACCAACATAAAATGTTGCTAGGTTTGTTATGTTTGCATGGAAGTCAAAGATTTTTTGTGTTTTTTGTATTACAGTTGCATATCTTGTCCATTATCTGGGTAAAAATTTTTAAGAATAAAAAAATGTTTTCATTTCAGACTTTTATCCGCTAAGATAATTGATGGTGTTGCCCTGGCTAAAGATATAAAAGACGAAATAAAAACAGAAATTGACCAGATTGTTAAAGATGGAGGAAGAAGGCCAAAGTTGATGGTTATACGAGTAGGAGAAGACCCAGCCAGTAAAACTTATGTAAAAAACAAGATCAAAGCATGTGAATATACAGGTATCAGTAATAAATTTTAAGAGTAACAGAAGTAATACATTGGTCACAATATTTGGCACATTTGAGATACATGACATTTGTTTTTCACATTTCAATAAATCAAGACAAAGTTATTTGGGGAATTTTAGTTATTATCACCCTAAAAATAACTAAAGTGGCTGATACAAAAATCACGAAATTTTTTCCAAAGAAATTAAATTATTTTCATTGAAAGTCAAATGTTCAAAAACTGAACTTCTGGAGGAACATTTCTTAACACATTCATTGACATAGTTATTTCATTGAACTTTAATATATTTCACAGGAACTTATTTTGGCTTAGGTAAGCATATATAAAGAAAATTGGTCTAATGTTTTAATTAAATTTAATGCTTTATTTATTTTACGAGGATTACAAACAGCCTGAAGGCTACAAAGTTGCTCTCCTCAACATAAACAGACTAGACAATATAATACAAGACAATATACAATACAACTCTCATTTACATACTCACACATACATGTAGTATAAGCAAATATGATCTAATACAAGTTTGTACAAATAAATTACGTAAAATGTTTACTGTTTTCTATAAATTAATAACATTTTGTTGTCATCCATTGAGAAATCATCATTTCCAAATATAAATATTTAAACTAAATAGTTGCTTAAAATTTCTTTAAAAGATATCAAGTTTACATTCAGACAGAGTAATTCTTTTACTTTTTGAAAGAATACAGAATAAAAAAGTGCTCAATAGTTTCAGACTTTTTAGCATTGCGTCTATTGCATAGCCTAGAGGGAATTAGGTTATAATTAGATAAGTGATCATTTAAACCACTCAAACTGAGTCTAATATGAGTATGATTTATTTTACCCCTGTCATGTCCATAGGAATAAATGTTTTTACTGTTATTTTTGCAAAAATGTTTGTTAATTTTTTCTTTAAAAATATTTAAAGAACCGGACAATTTGTGAGAATGTGCAAATGCTTATTGTCAACATTAGACCAATTCTTATCATCTTATTTTCCAACAACGATGAAAGAGTGGAATAAGATTCAAGCTGAAATCATTTCCAAATATAAAGATTTAAACTAAATAGTTGCTTAAAATTTCTTTAAAAGATATCAAGTTTACATTCAGACAGAGTAATTCTTTTACTTTTTGAAAGAATACAGAATAAAAAAGTGCTCAATAGTTTCAGACTTTTTAGCATTGCGTCTATTGCATAGCCTAGAGGGAATTAAGTTATAATTAGATAACTGGACTCCTGACCTATTGAAATAAATATATACCTCCTAAAAAGGAAACTATTTTTTAAAGTATACTTTTGATTTGTCCTACATGTCAATTATTTAACTAAATTTAAATTGACAAAAACAATTAACATGAAGCACTACAAATAAATGAAATATAAATCACCCTTAGCTCAACAGTGTTATTTAATTAGTGGTTCCCTCTCAAGGTATTGATGTATTGATTTTTTTCGTATAATAATAGATTTTTTCCAGAGGGAACAGGATTCAAAAGTCCCATATTCTCTTTATTCTTACAACATTTGATTAAACAAGCAGAAGTTGCATTGTGAAGACCTCATTCCATTTAACCTGATAAATAATATCAAATCTTAACGTCAATAGCAAGCTTACAGTTTTAAGTTTAACAATGGAAAAAAAACTACAATTTTATTTTTAATTTAGGAATTGAAAGTGAAAGTATTATTCTACCACAGACCGTCAGTGAAAAAGAACTCCTAAACATTATAGATAAACAAAACAATGATGATAGTATTGATGGTATTCTAGTCCAACTTCCTGTTCCTGATCATATAACGGAGAGAAAAGTGTGTAATGCAGTCACCCCAAGTAAAGATGTTGATGGATTTAATGTTATTAATGTTGGTAGATTTTGTTCTGATCAGATGACGTTCATTCCAGCTACACCTGCTGGTGTCATGGAAGTGATACGAAGGACAGGTAAGACTTGGATTTTGTAATTACTGGTAAACAGTTATCAATGAAAAAAATATTTTTTGTCATTTAATTTCAATGTTCAGCATCCACAGTTTCTAGAAATATTGTTCATTTGATACAAATGATCAAAGGTTTCCATCCAAATAAAGTACATGCATACCGTATATTGAAAGGTATTTGAGTATGCTGAGTGAAACAACTTCATATTTGTGCATATTAAAATGAAGTAGACAAATAATTTCTTCCTTTTTATGCCATATAATTCACTTCAAAATACATTAAGAATGTTACTGTTTATTGAGGTTTATGATTGACAAGTATTAAACGGGAATTTTAAGTGCATCAAAATTTCCTGAAATGTGCTTTATTTACTTAATATTGCTTTTAAAATTTTAAGAATTAAATTAACGTACAGTAGTTGGGGTGTCTTGGTTTCTGACATAAAAACTTTTTTAAAATTTGTATAAACTTTGAGTAACATGCTATAAAAAGATGCCAAAATTTTTTTGGGCAAATATGTAAGGCCATCCTTAATTAAATGTTTGTTTGCTGTTTATCGACTATCAATTTTGGATGTGAGTAGGTAGGTAGGTAAATAACTGTATTCCTCGTATTAAGTGCCCTGGGCACTTAGAAAATTCGAAAAGGGGGGGGGGCACTAATTAAGTAGGATAAAAACCGTGTTCCAAAACGAAGCTCTTGTAACGAAATTCTTCCTTCTTTCTTAAGTACAGGATGTTATCAATGAAGAAGTGCCCCAACTATCGAAATTTTTGGCAAACAGATGTAAAAAAATAATGCTGATCAGTTGTTTGTACCGAAATGAATCGAAAAACATGTGAACTCGATTGTTTACAACCGGAAATTTTGATGCATACGCATGCACAATTTACAAAAAACAAATCAATGACGGAAAGCATGCGAAATAAATATGGAAATTACGGTTTCTAGTTGGAATTTTGAGGGAGCGCTTAAGGATTTCAAACGAAATTAAGGGTGGGGGGCACTTATAGCAGCATGGGCGCTTAATACCAGGAATACAGTATTTTTTTTCTGGAAAGATGTCAAAAAGGGGTAAATTTTAAAGAAAACATGCTAAAAATGGAATTAAAAAAATTTTGTCTAGGAAATGTCAATAAAATTTTTTGAGTTGGTAGGTTTTTATGTGTAGGTCGATAAACAGCAAACAAACAATTTTTTAAGGTTGGCCTAAGGCCAAATATAAAATTTAGTTTGTTTCCCCTTACCCTACCGACCCTGAAAATATGGCCCTACCCCAAAAATTTTATTGACTTTTCTGTAAAAGATATTTTTTTTTACTCTTATTTGGATAAAGAACAGCAATTTCATACCACATGTTAGTAAAAATTAAAAATTGTAAAAAAAAATTTTCTTCCTACCTACCTACTCAAGATCAATAGGTAGAGTCAGGTAAGGGGAAACAAATATTTTATTAATTATGGCCTAATATTATTCAAACAAACTTGATGCTTAATGAACAATTTTATTTAAATCATTGTATAAAGACATACAAAATCATTCAAACAACACTCTTATTGAATTATTGAATTTTTTGCTTACATGTGCAAAAAAGATGCTCATTTTGATAGATGCTCTTAATGCTTTATGTTTACTGATTTGTTTTAAAGGTATAGACACATTTGGGAAGAATTCAGTTGTTTGTGGGAGATCAAAGAATGTTGGCATGCCGACTGCAATGTTACTTCATGCAGATGGAAAATATGAAACAAAGGCAGGTAAGTATAATATAAAGTTGGAATAACAATTGCTAAGGCATTATTTAAAGATTACGGAGTTTACATTAAAATTCATCAGCAAACAAATACTGAAGGTCAAAGACAAAATAGGTATATCTGGACTCAATACATGGAAATTCAGATGCACATGTATGTAACACAAAGACAGCATGACAAATAAACACAAATGAACAAGAAAGTCAGAAAACTAAGGGTTTGAGGTTTTTTCTGTGAAGAATGTACACCGTGCATCATCTGTACACAGGATACAGGTACCAAGACTGGTTTCCATTTAAATTTCAATGATTGTTACCATTAGCGTACATGGATCCAGTTTATAGCTACTAAGTGGCTATAGACTGGCTTACACTGGTACCCTCGTACACTAATGGTAGATTTCATAGAAATTTATGGCGGATTTCCCATTGCAATTCATCAATGACTATACCTATATTCCTCTAGTAACACCTATAAGAACTTCAAAACTCCTGTCTATTGTTTGTTTATCAATTACTCAATGTTCCATAGAATTCTACCAATTTGTACTGCCTGAAGGGGTATACCTTGATACACAAAATTTAATACGTTAATCATCCGGGAAATCTGCCATAAACAAAAATCATAATAGAAATATATCCATGCAACCAACTTCATGCTTTACTGATCACGAAAATACAGCATTGTTCAAAAACATTTGTGATTCAGGGCATTGTGTCTGTTTGACACATATTCTTGTTTGTGAAAGAGAATATGAGAATATAAGTCTTTATGGAAATGCATTTTCACAAGAATTCAATGCTAACATATCTTGTGTATTTATGTGTGAAAAATTCATAGCTGTGGTTTATATCTAACATTTCAGGTGATTCTACTGTAACAATATGTCACAGATATACACCTCCAGAACAGTTGCCTGTATTTACCAAAACAGCTGATATAATTGTAGTAGCTACAGGTATACCCAAACTTATAACAGCTGATATGGTGAAGGAAGGTGTTGTTGTTATAGATATTGGTATAAATAGGATTGTCGATGAAAAGACGGGAAAAACACGACTGGTGGGAGATGTTGATTTTGAGGGTATGTTTATATATTCTGCTTGTTTTTAGCTCATCTGGCTATGCCAGGGTGAGCTTTTGCCATCACTTGGCGTCCATCGTCCGTCCATCCGTCCATCGTAAACTTTTTTTCCAAAAATCTTCTCCTCTGAAACCACTGGGCCAATTATATCCAAACTTAGCCTGGGTTATCACCAGGGTATGTAGTTTTAAAGATTTGTTCGGTTAGTCCGAGGACCAAACAACATGGCCGCTGTTACTAAATATAGAACATAGGGGTAAATTGCTGTTTTTGGCAGATGACTCAAGAACCATTGCAGATATCAAAAATCTGACATGGAGTGAAATTGTTCAGAATGACGAGATCTATCTCCCCTGCAATTTTGCAGAAAATCGGAAAACCCGTCTTAGAGTTACAGCCCTTTTTCCATGAAATTTTCAAAATTTATGCATTTTATATTTTTTATTTCAATAACTGTAACAGATAGAGGTGAGGTGTAAATTGCAAAAATGTTCAGCATATCAAGATCTACATACTCTGAAATTTTGAAGAAAATCCAATTGCCTGTGTTGTAGTTATTGACTCTTTTTCACCAAAAAAATTTTTTTTTCAATGCCATATGGTTATGGGTTATTTCCCTTTAAATTCTGTTTTCAAATCTTCTTTGGTTTACTTTTCTCTTTTAAGTTTTAGAAAAATTCCCTGCTATCACTTTATTAAAAATAATTATTTGTTACATAATCAAGAGCAAAAAAAGTGTTTTTGTAGAAGTTTTTACCTTTTTTTTGCAAAAATACTTTCATAAACTATACTTATTTCACAATTTAATAATAATTGTATATAACTGTATATTGTGTCATGTAGTGATGTTTGTTTGCCCACCATGCAATATCTGTCTCTGATAATTATTGTAGTAGAATCTTAACTTCAATGCCTGCAATAACTATTTATGATAATTGACCTGCATGGCTATGCCATGGTGATCTTCTTGCCATTACTGTGTCAGTGGTCTGTCCATTGTAAACTGTTAATTCAAACATCTTCTTCTCTGAAACCGCTGGGCCAATTGGAACCAAACTTGGCCACAATGGTCCTTAGGTGGCCCCTTTTAAAAAAAAATGTCTGGCAAGTCCTTATCATATCCAAGATGGCCACCAGCAGGGAACGCAGTTTAACATTGGACCCTATGGGAAAGCATTCAAAGATTCACTGTGGCAGTGGTCTGTCCATTGTAAACTGTTAATTCAAACATCTTCTTCTCTGAAACCGTTGGGCCAATTGGAACCAAACTTGGCCACAATGGTCCTTAGGTGGCCCCTTTTAAAAAAAAAATGTCTGGCAAGTCCTTATCATTTCCAAGATGGCCGCAAGCAGGGAACGCAGTTTAACATTGGACCCTGTGGGAAAGCATTCAAAGCACTGCGCCAATTGGAACCAAAATTGGTCACAATAGTCCTTCGGTGGTCCCCTTTAAAAATTTTGTCCGGCAAGTCTGCATGTCATCCAAGATAGCCGCCAGTGGGGAACTTTGTCCATAATTGGACAATATTGCAAAAATCTTCCCCTCTGAAAATACTGGGCCAATTGGAACCAAACTTAGTGACAATGGTCCTTAGGTGGCCCCTTTTAAAAAATATGTTCAGCAAGTCCACATCATATCCTAGATGGCCACCAGGAGGGAACATGTTTTTAACATTTGACCTTATAGGGAAACATATTCAAAGATCTTCTCCTCTGAAAGTACATGACCAATTGGAATCATGCTTAGTCACAATGGTCCTTACTTGGTCCCCTTCATAAAATGTGTCTGGCATGTTTGCATAGCATCCAAGATGGCAGTCAGCGGGGAACATTGTTTAACCTTGGACCCCATGTGAAATCATTAAAGATCTCCTCTGAAAGTACTATGCCAATTGGAACCAAAGTGAGGCACAATGATCCTTACATAATCTTCTTCAAGAAAGGTGACAGTTCGTCTATGCCCCATCAAAATAGCTGCCAGTGGGGAACATAGTTTATTTTTGGATCATATAACATCAGCAAACTTCAAAATGAGACCCTTAAACAGTCAATAAACAAATTTGAAAATGAGAACCTTAAACGTTTTTTGACTTATTGTGTCAGCCATGACCAGGTGAGCGATACAGGCTCTTGAGAGCCTCTTGTTTATATCTATGCATAGATAAATATTGTATGTTACGTCCTGTGGAAGTACTTTTATTCTTGAACATCAATTTTCGTAGTTTTCATGAATATCACTATTTCATGTGTACTTAAATTCGATGTTTTGAATTCTATGTATTAAAACTCTAGGGAAAATGCATTTTTCCGGAACTTAATTTCGTTTTAGCCCATTATGAAATCCATGAAAATTGGAACCCACAAATAATAGTACTTTCACAGTATATGATACAACATACCATAAGCAGAATACAGGACTTCTGAGTCATGTTTGCAACCAGAAAGGGTCTGTTATTAAAAAAGATCAATATACAATACAATACAATAGTTGAGATAAGGGTGATTTATATTTAATCTCTTTTTAGCGCTTCAGGGTAATACTTTTTCTTCAATTGAAATCCAGTAAAACATTTGTCATGTGGGAAAAGTTATAGGTATCGTTCAAGTTAATAAAATAGCTTGTTTTTTGGAAGTATATATTAATTCAACAGGTCAAGAATCCAGTAATTCCCACTTACTTATATTTGAGGTACTCACTTGCCTTCAATTACCCAAGAGTTCTTATCTCAAAAGTCTTGTATCGACAAATTTGTTCTTATAATGGTACATGTTTATTATTAACTATAGGTTTGAAGAAGAATCTGCGGATCTGCACAGTATTCTCATCATCTGATTTTTAAAAAATCATGTACTGCATTGTTTTCTTTCATCGTGATTATTCTTTATCTTCCAGAGGTGTCTATTAAAGAATGTCAGTTACTAAACAATGTTTACTTTATATTAGCTCACCTGGCCGAAAAGGCCATGTGAGCTTTTGCCATCGCTATGTGTCCGTCGTCCGTTGTCTGTCTGTCTGTCCTTCAACAATTAAAAAAATCTTCTCCTCTGAAACCGCTGGGCCACTTTTGGCTAACAACTCGAAAACCATTACAGATTTCAAAAATCTGACAAGGGTAAAAATGATCAGCATGATGAGATCTACCCGTCGTGCAATTTTAAAGAAAATCTGAAACCCATCTTGGAGTTATAGCCCTTTTTCCATAAAATTTTCAAAATTTTTGCATTTTTTATTTTTTATTTCAAAAAGTGTAACATATAGAGGTCAAGTGTAAATTGCAAAAATGTTCAGCATATCAAGAACTACACACCTTGAAACACTCGTTTAATCCTTCTGCG
Source organism: Modiolus philippinarum (assembly GCA_002080025.1). NCBI lineage: Eukaryota > Metazoa > Mollusca > Bivalvia > Mytilida > Modiolidae > Modiolus > Modiolus philippinarum. The sequence goes on from MJUU01027738.1 coordinate 208,640, forward strand.
TTGTTCGGCACTTGTGACATTTTTAATGATATTCACGACGGTCAATTAGTTATACTATAATAATTATCTTTTATTGTTTGTTAAACAGAGGTTTCTAAGAAGGCCAGTTATATAACACCAGTACCAGGCGGAATGGGACCAATGACTGTTGCTATGTTAATGAAGAATACAATGATGGCTTACAAAAAGGAAATAAATTTTGATGATTGATGAAGACTATGGATAGGTTTTCTGGTAAGTTTTTAAGTCTAGATGCTGCATGATTATATGTACGCTAGCCATCAGGTCCTATTTTAGTGTTATTAAAATTTACTAATCTTTCACAGCTCTCTACTTTTCATCATGTCACTTGAGTAATAAGTATTGTTAAACCCTACAAATTTGACCTCTAGTTTCTTGAGTTGTATCAGAGATTAGTTGCTGCATGATTATATCCAGACTAGCCATCAGGTCCTAATTTAGACTAATTTAACTTTTACCTATCTTCAACATCTCTCCTGGACCCTATGGGAAAAATAACATTTTCATCTTCTGTTCTGAAACCACTAAAGCAAATTCAACCAAACTTTACAGGAATGATGTACTAAAGGTCCTTTACAAAGATTGCTGTGTTTTGCTAGGTTTACATTGGACCCTATGCGAAAATTTTCATCTTCTCCTCTGAAATCAAGAAGCAAATTCAACCTAACTTTACAGGAATGATGTACTGAAGGTCCTTTACAAAGATTGAAAATTTTATTTCAATCCGACAAAAACATGGCAGCCAGCACGAAACTTAGGTTTAACATTGGACCATATGGGAAAAGTCAAATTTTAATCTTCTGCTCTGAAACGGTTGAAGCAAATTCAACCAAATTTTACAGTGATGATGTACAGAAGGTACTTTACAAAATTTGCTCATTTCTTTTTGATCCGACAAAAAACATGGCCTCCAGTGCATAACATAGTTGAACATCGTAGCCCGGTATGTGAAACCGTACTTTCTATTATCTTCTCTGAAACTAATTCAACTGTATTGGAGTGATGTATTGAAGGTCCTTTGCAAAGATTACTCATTTCAATTGTATCAGACAAAAAACACTTGTGCCAATGGAGAACATAGCTTAACATTAGACCTCATTGGTAAAATACATTGTTTTGGTCATGCATGGCATAGAAGCATTTTGTCAGGTGAGTGATACAGGCTCAGTCTCTGAGCCTCTAGTTTTTCTGTTGTGAAAGGAGCCGATGATCATTTCTAATATACATATCAATTTTCGCCGGCTACCAGCGTCTTTTGAAAACCCTGAAAATGTTGCTGCAATATTTGAAGCATGTTCTGTGTCTTTTTCCTTTGTTTACAGTCGAACTGTTATAAATGGCAGTAGCAAAATTATCATTTTGAATCAATCTTCTAATGGAATGGTCTATCTGTATGGCATCAACATTTGTCATTCATGAATTCTCCTAAACTGCTGGATAGTTTTTATTCCAATTTTATAGGAACTCTTCATTTAGTTATGAAAAAATTTATGAAAAAATACTACACAAGTTTTTATGAAAAATTTGATGATCTTTATGGATTATATTTGACATTGTTTGAATGTATTGGTCTAGTATGTATAGGTCTGCTATTACATAAAAAAAAATCAACAAATATATAATTGATGAAAATGGTAAAATATCAGACATATCTGTTTAAGAGTTCTAATCATAGATTGTGTTCTTTTTTGTGTCGCCTTCCTTTACGTAGTAGAGACATATAGGATTACTGTTAGTCGTCTTGTATCGTTGTCGGCGTCTCCGCCCCCATTGGCGTCACAAAAATTTCTGTCACATTTTTCTCAGGAACCATGTATCTAAGCCTTCTGCAATTTGGCATGAAGTATCAGTATGGGGACCTATACCATGTAACAGAGTATGGGATCTCTGGCATGCCCACTTTCTGTTTGATGGAACTTAGAATATTTTTTGTCTTGAAAATTTCTGTCACGCTTTTATCAGGAACCACAGATCCCAGCCTTCTGCAATTCAGTATATAGTATCAGTATGGAAACTTTTATCATGTAATAAAGTTTGGGATCTTTCTCATGCCAAAATCCTGCTTGATGGAACTAAGAATATTTTTGTCGATCGGCATCACAAAAATTTCTGTCAGATTTTACTGAGGAACCACATATCCCAGCCTTCTGTAATTTAGCATGGAGTATCAGTTATGGGTCCTATACAGTGTAATAGAGTTTTGAATCTCTGGCATACCCACTTCTTGTTTGACTGAACTTAGAATATTTTTTGAGTTTTTCGAGTCTTGAAAATTACTGTCACGTTTTTCTCAGAAACCACATATCCTTGCCTTTGCAATTTGGCATAGCGTATCAGTATTGGGACCTATAATGTGTAAGAGGGTCTAGGATCTCTTGAATGCCCACTTCCTGTTTGACAGAACTTAGAATATTTTTTTGTGTTATTACGCAGGCGACACTTTTCTTCCGTGGAAGACTTACTACTAAGTGTTTATATTAAACTTTTAAGGTTTACGATTATCTTAATCCTGGATATTGTAGAAATATGTGAATCTGGAAATTAACCATAATTTGCTCTTTATTTCAGATTAATGGCAGCTGGAAAGGAAACAAATCTCGGTATATAAAGTTTGTTAAATTATTTTTGTAATATTTGTTGGTTTTTGTTGGACATCATAAATTATTTTTGCTATTGCAGAGTACTTGTTAGATATCACAATTTTGTTCTTGTGTTAAAGCTAAGGAATAATGTTATACTCATTTAAGATGGTTCGGGTGTCTAAAACTGTGCATCCATCTTGTGCATATGATGAAAATTTGAATTTACCATTAAAATGTCGTAAAGATGATTTTGAATAGTTCACTGATAATAAAAAATTTACATATGCAACATTTATGCTGTTAGTGGGCAAAATTTGTGACATTTTTTGAAAACTTTTATTTTATTAAGGGGAGATAATTCTAAAGAAATAATAAGAGGAAAATCACATTTTCATGATTTTTTCAAAAATATGATCAGTGACCCCATTTCTTTATTTCATATTTTCAGAGTTATTTCTTCAACACCGTTTATACTACATTTTCAACAAAATCGTTTTATTTATATAAAAAATATATAATAGTATTTTTCCCTATATAGACTATATTAAAAAGCTAAAAAAATTTATATGTTTTTTTTTCAGAAGTTTCTCCTGGAAAAACGAGTTCCATGACCTATTGATTTTTTACTTAAATTGTAAAGTGCTTGTAATAAACCTTCATTCACAGAAAAATAAGAAAAATTTATCGTTTTTCTTTTGCTCACCCGAACTACCTTAATTTCATAAAATTGTTTATTAGTGGTAAATGCAACTGCTGTTTTATCAAGTATGTTTTGTTGTATAGTGCTCCCATCCTATACCGCCCCTCTTAGATGGCAGTCCCTCACTTATCACCAACCATTTTAAAGATCCATTTTTGAAAGAGTTGCATAGTTACTATGTGATTTATTCCCTCAATATATCGCCACCCTCACTTATCACCCAAATTTTCCATAGTCCCAAAGGTGTCAATATAACAAGGAGGCACTGAATTTATAAGTCAAGAAATTTTTACTGCAATTAAATATTTTATTTTTAGGTTTTTAAGTTTTATTTTTTTTACTAAAGAACTAACAAATTACTATCAGTTGTAACTAAGAAGAGTTGTTAGAGACTTCCTACTTTTTAAGATAATATGTTCTCCTAGTTGTTTCACTCAGAATTTTTCATATTTAAAAGCAGGCTATCAAGTAGAGGTTAAATTTCATGATATAATTTTGTAAGGATATACTGTTATGAATGTCTAAAATATATGGTCCTATGTATAAGCCTTGAAAATACATTTACATTCAGATTTTGCAGAGTTAGAAATTTACTCCACTAGAACATTTCCTGTCGAACATTATTTTTTCTTTTCCATCAGTTGAGGTCTGACTTATAAAAAAATCCAACACCTTTTGGCTTTCGAATGTTGTTTTAGGTACTTTGCAAAATATACTATCAAAGCATACAAGCTTATTGGAAAAGAATAAGCATTATCACAAGATTGATGTTTAATGTTTTATTTTCTTTCATTTGTGTGTAGCTTGGAACTTATAAACAAAAATAGCTACTATTTTTTGAGATATATATATATATATATCAAGTAAATGTTGTAATTTGATACATGTTTGGAGTTTTATTAAGATTTGTCAGTTAGTTTTCATTTATCAAAGAGCTGTATTAAATTTTCCTGTTTTATTGCTGTGTGAAACATATCATTTGTTGAATTATTGTTAAATATATATTATGGATCAAGTATTGTTAATTGTCCAACTTGTTAATAGATTTTTGACATTATGGTTTGGTACCACTTTCATATCATAAAGCCCATTCATGTTGTTAATAGATTTTAAAAGCCAGAAATATAATTTGCAGCTTACTGTAAAATGAAGTCAAATTTAGCCAGCAAAACAAGTAAAATCAGCATTTATAGAAATTAATACTCAAGTTGTTATTTGTTGTTTATGTATATAGAAGAGAAATAGATATGTTTGTAAATGATTTTATTTTGTATGTCTCAAATTATTATTTTTATTTGTGAGAATTTTTGAGATGAATAATTTTCTTCTGTATCCCCACTGAACCAGTTAGGGATTATATGAATCTAACGCTAGGGTGAGCGCCAGACACTTAAGGGTAAGATTTCAAGTACTCGGATGAAGGTTGCTGAGTATGAGACGCTAGAAATCTTACTCGAGGGTGTCTGAGATTTCTCTGTCAGGCTCTCTCACTGGTGTTTGGTTAATTTTCTCCCCACGAGCATCCAAAAAATAAAAATAAAAATCACCTTCAAAACCCCATTGTTGAAATCAGTGAATTACTTCCTTTTTCCCGACATCATAATACATGGAGCATGCGTTGGAGTCCAGGGTTATTTCAGTGCCAAAGATTTACGCATTTGATACATTTTAGTTAAATTTTAGTCTTTCAAAGGCAATTGATATTCTAATCAATTGTATTAAATGAAATGTTTTTTCTATTCATGTACACCGAGCTCAGTATATCCTAATGTTAAAATATTGGACAGAATGAATGCATGTAGCTTGTCTTACACCCCCCCTGTGTAAGACAGAAAAAAATCTTGCACCGCAAAAACAATGAATTTCCTTGTCCAAGGTGGGAGAAATATGTAAGTACACTTGTCTATCTGCTCATCATTATGTTTGTCCATTTTTTTGGTCAAGTATTTTGCATTATGAAAATCTCCACTCTGCCTGAAGGGATTCATTTGAAATTTGGCATGCCAATTTTTTAGAATGAGTTGTGCATTGTAAGTGCTTTTTGTTGCTCTATGATATCAACTTCCTGTTTGATGGGATTTTTTAGCAAGAGTTGGGATATTCTTGGCATGACGACAAATGCAGCATTTGTCATAAAAGATATTTTGTAATTCATAATTCGATTTTGATTTCAGAGAGAGAGAACAAAATCTCATTTAATAATTCATAAGACAAAAAAAAAAGATTCCAGGAAAATGGAAAGAATTGAGCTGGTTTGCCAAATAGTGTTAATTTTTTTAAAGTATGGGCAGAAATGGCATACCTTCAAGTATAAATATTTCTTTTCTTCAGTGCTACCATAGTTAACTTTTATGTGAAGTATATGTATATATCTTGATTTTCATGTGTGTTTTTTTTTGTCAATTTTATCACGAAGAATTGTTTTTTGTGAAAATATGATAAGATTTATGATGTTACTTTAGATCGATCAATTTAATGAATTTGAAATAGAATTTTGTATTTAGCATTTGTACATGTGAGACCTTTAATTAAGAATATTTACATCAGCCCATATATGAAAAACACTGTACTTGGTGTTTTGACTTCTGTTCTTTTAATTTAAAAAAAATCTCCAAATTTTTACCCTTCATAAAATGCACGATAACAGTTTGTGGCATCTTTGAAAATAGAAATTTGATTGATTATGATAGATTGAAATGGGTTTTTTTATTTTACATGTGAAGAAATTTTTAATCATGTATACATTTGTCATTCTTCTTAGTTTTACAATATGTTTATAGGAAATTCTGCTCTAACATACACTCATGTTACCAGCTGGTCAGATTTTAAAAATTTATGTTGCACACTAAAATTATACAGAAAATAAATGTTTATAATATGTAAAGTCTGATTCTACTGATAGAAATTTTTACCTTAATTACAAAAATTCAAAATCATGAATGTATATTTCATTAAAGCAGCAACAAAAAGAAGAGTAAAAAGTAGAAATGATTAACTTTTAGTATATTGTTTTTTATTTGTTATTTATAAGCTTACTTTTAGAGTGCTTTAATTTGTATGTGTTTGTATGATAATTCTAGTCTATTATTGTGAAATATTTTATTATTAAGAATTTAAAAAAGAGTATTTTAAGTAAAAACAAACTACTATAGATCAAAATGCATTCAACAGAACAAAACAAAAACATAAAAAATTATCCATTTTATCCATATGAAAAAAAAATTGCAATAACAAAATTACTGAAACAGAACTGGCAGGAGCTGAGATTCTAAGGGCAAAAGGATGAAGTATATGCAAACACCTGCTTATTGCAGGCTGAGAAACTAATCCAACAAGATTTTTTATATGACTACAAATATTTAATTTGGCTCTAATGGTATATCATCCTCCAGAATTGTTTACAGTTTTAGACAATTGGTTCTCTGAAGACTACTAGTGTGTTGCAGTAATTGTCAGTTCTTGTGAACTATTAAACATTCTCCCCACAAAGATTGTCTTTTTTGAACAGTTTGATGTAAAGAATTTTTTTTTGGCCAATCTCTATTTCAAATTAAATTGATTGGAATTATCATCATAATAATGGCAGACATTTTAAATTTTTGTGTGATTTTTTCATTTCATTGTTTTTTCTTTAAATAATGCATATCTACAGTTTCTGGTACTTCTGTAGTCAGAAACTTTATTTAAAACTGATGTTGATTTTTCCTTTGGTAAAATAAAGAGTTTTATGATCACCAAAGATCCTATTTGTTTTGGTATTGATAAATAAAATGTGTTTTTCTTATTACTGTATGATAGTTGATGTCATGACTACTCTTTTTTCAAATTTATGCTTGTTGATTTTTTATTTTCAAATTTGATTTGTATAATATTATTTTATGTACAAATTAAATAACACTGATTTAGGCCATGTTTTAGATTTAATCATTGTTACTGTAGTAGTACTTTTATTCGTAGACATCAATTGTGGTTTCCATAAATATTCCGATTTCATGGGTACTTAAATTCGTGGTTTCAAATCCTTTGCATTAAAACTCTAGGGAAAATTGTTTAAGAGAACCACGAAAAAAATTGGAACCACTTTCACAGTATATGAAAATGCCTTGTTTTCTGTTAAAGATCAATTGTAAGGTTTAGAATAATTGAATCTAATATATAGTGTCTTCCAAAAAAAGATATGAAAATAGTCAAACTTGTTTATTTTTTGTATTTTTTTTTTTGAGGGAGAAACAAACTTTTTGCAACAGTGTTTATACATGTACATGTGCATTTTTGAATAATTTGTATTTTGATTAATTTTACATGATTTAATTATAGATAGAATAAATTTTACCTTATGCTGAACGGCGTTTTACATTTGGGCAAATCAGCATTACATTTGGGCAAATAAAAATGTTACGTTTGGGCAAAATGTAGTTTTTTACCTGAGCTATTATCATCAATATGAGGAAAAACATCGTCGGGACAAAAATAATTTTACAAGATGCTGAAATACAGGATAAAAATGTTAAGTGATATATTTTGCACTTTTGAATACCTCTTCCGTTGGCCAGATATCGTCTGCTCCTTGCACACCATGGGGAGGGGGAGTAGTTTTTTGAGCAGGGTAAGTCTTTTGATATACTTCACATATTTAAGTTCAATCATTAAATTGAAAGCACTAAAAGCTGACTTCAGAACCTCAAATCATAAATTTGCTACAAAAACTGTGCGTAGGAACAATATTGATAGAAAAAAATAGATTGTTAACAACCTGTGACAGTCAATGTATTGGTGACGAATTTCATTTTATTCTGGATGCAATCTTTTCAATGAAAAAAGGAATCAACCTCTATCTACACATTTATACACGAAGACCAAATATTCTAAGAGTTTATCGAAAGCGTGCTTTCACATATCACAAGCGCATTTTTATTTCATATAAAGCACACTTTTTTGCATATCAAAAGTGAACTTTACTTGTGATTTTATCAAAAGTTGAGGGCTTAATGAATATATTTACAATAAGAAATTGAGAAATTTATTATATTTTAGCTATGTAAAAAGTAAAAGCAGTAGTTAGAATCAAATATAAGACCGATAAGAAAAGTTTTCTAGGCAATAAAGCTCGCATACACTCAATGTTTTCGTAACACGCAAACGATCATAGTCTAAAAATGTTAGAAGACGTCAAGTTTTCTAATGGATAAAACGATCATCATCCGGAGTCTCCAAACTATACAGGTAGAACATGTTTACAACCCAGTGCGCTTTCGATAACCCGGACAAGTGCGTTTTTAATGAAACAGTAAAATTTCAAAAGTGCGCTTTTGATATACGCGCTTTCAAAAACATAATGTGTACCTCTGATAAAGTATAGGGAAGACTTAGTTAAACAATAATTAATTTACCTATTCTTACCTGTTATTACAAGTATTGAAGACTCAGGTAACAAAAATTTGATTTGCCCAAATGTTACTATTTTATTTGCCCAAACATGACACTGTCACGCTTATGTTTTTGCCCAAATGTAATGCGCCCATGGTGAAATGTCTAAATTTATAGTTAGAACAACAGCTACTGATATATATAGTAAAACCTTTCTCTATACAAATTCAATACATTTAATATTTTAAAATTGTTACTCATAGAAAAACTGTATATGCTTGGTAAAAATTTGACTGCATTTGAATAAAGCATTTAAGAAAAGTCTTTAAATTAAGATATTCAATCCTCATGTTATTTTTTTTTCTTTTAGAAATGATTAATATTAAGCAAAAGTGTTCACAAGAATGCTGCCAATTAGAACAATACATAATTTGGTATTATAGTAATATAAATCTATCTTATTTGTTTATTCAGTTTTTATTGTGCCATACTATTCAATAAATTATATTTTAATTTGAATCTCATTTAACACTAGTGATATATACCAATCAACTTATGAATTAAGTTTTTAATTTGTAAAAATTTTTAAATGTTTTTTTTTTAAAAATTTTCTCCATTCTTGGGTATCATCGTTTATTATTTTTTGAGAGGTACGGTTTGCCAAGTATTTGCCAAAAAAATAGCATTAGAAAACAAATTTTCAAGTTTTAAAAGTTAAAATTTACTTTACAAGGAATCACTAGTTTTCATAATTCATATTGTACATTGAAAACGATTGAAGTTAAATGATGATTGATTGATTGATTGATTGATGTTTTACGCCAACTTCAGCAATATTTCAACTATATTGTGGCAAGAACTGAAGATAACTTCATAGTTGTAGTAATGTGTCATGCAAGTCCAATGTTTCATTTAATGGACAAAATCATAGTTGTAGTAATTTGTCATGCAAGTCCGATGTTTCATTTAATGGACAAAATGAGATTAGATTGTTTTTGAAGTATTTTATATTTTGATAACATTTTTGCAGTAGATCAACAATGGAAAAGATGAAAAATTTGTAATAACTAGTTTTTATGGAACGTTTAATTCTATGTGAATATTTGTAATTATTTGAATTTATCTTGATATATCATCATTGATTTGTATACATGTGTATGGCTGATATTTCCCCTGGTTTTATTCCCATTGCTTGCAGGATAAGGTTGATATCATTTTAATTAGGATTATGATTTCACTTTGTTTTGTTTGTTTTTTGTTTTACATATGAAAGCTTAAATAAACTTAAAAAAAGATCTTCTGTTAGTTTATTTTTACATAATAGATACAACAGACAATTAATCACAGAAAGTTAGGATACCCTGTTGTCCAAACATTGCTTGAAATGCTGGCTATGAAGTAAAGATACTAAAATAGGTGTCTAAAATATACTAATTTATTGATTGATTATTTTTTAAATCATCTGACCAAAAGGCTCGGTGTGAGTAATTGCCATCATTTGGCATACACAATAGCTGTTGATATTATATTTTAGTCATCTCCTATTTAACTAATATAGCAAATATTTATAGCAAACTTTATAGGATTGATGTATTGGAGGTCCTTTGCAAAACAATCATTTCTTTACGATCCCATGGAAACATGTCCTCAAATACTGCACTTAAATCAGACTTTTTGAGAAAAAACTTCTTGATTATCGTCCCTAAATCTAAAGAACCAACTTGAACAAACCTTAAGGGAATGATGTAGGGAGCTTCCCAACTAAAATGTCTCCTTTTGTTAAGATCTGACCACATATATAGCTGCCAAAGGAAAGCCCCGCTTATTCTAAACATATTTATTTCAAATCACATATATACATGTATTCAAATTCACATGAAATGAGTTTAACATAGGACTCTTTCTCTGTTTAACGTTTTTACCTATCTCTTCTGAAAGAACTGAAGCAATCTTCAATCAAAGTGGGATGGAATGAATTATTTGTTTAAAGATTGCTCATTTTATTCGGATTCTAATAACAAACATAGTCACTAATGCAGATCATATTTTGAAATTGGACCATATGAGACAAAAACACATGTATATTAATCATCTTCTTTGAAAAAACTAGAGCAAATTTAACAAAACTTTACAGGAATGATGTATTGGAAGGTCTTTCATAAGCTCACTTGGCTATATCCAGATTGAGCTTTTGCCATCACTTTGTGTCCGTTGTAGCGGATAAACTATTTCCTGAAACTAGTGTACCAATTGGAATGAAACTTGCCCAAAAAAGTCGTTTGGTGTTCCCGGAAAAAATGTGTTTTTCAGGTTCACACTTTATCCAAGGTCGCTAGCAGAGAACTTAGATTAACACTGGACCCTATGGAAAAATATTAAAGAGACCAATCAGAAACTACCAGATCATTTGGAACAAAACTTGGTCACAAAATTCTTGGATGGTCGCCTGTAAAATAAGCCCACACTAAATGCAAGATGGTCCCCATCGGGAAACATATTTTAACATTGGACCCTATTGGAAAACCCAGTGACTTCAGAATTTACAGGTAGCTACTGGAATTGGCAGGGAAATTTCAGTTTAGGTCTCCATTTTTCCATAGGGCTCAATATTAACTATGTTTCTCGCTGATGGCCATCTTGGATAAAATTCGAACCTGTAAAACACTCTTTTTTTTTTTCGGAGACCACACAGGACTGTTGTGACCTAGTTTGGTTCGAACAAAACATGGCCACAGTCATTGGATGGTCCCCAGATAAAATAAAGTTTTCAGGTCCGTACTAAATCCAAGATGGTTGTCACTTGGGAGCATAGTTTAACATTGGAGCACCTTCAGACATACTGGACATTGGGACCAAACTTGGTAATAATAAATCTTGGCTGTGCCATGTAGAAATAGTGTTTAACGTTCACACTTTATCAAAGATGGCAACTGACTTTGAACATAGTTCAACATTGATCGCTATGGAAAATGCATTCAAAGATCTCCGAAAATATTTTTCATATATTTTAGTTACGCCAAAATCAGGTGAAGACCGGGCTGTACATGATACCAGTTATACACATTTCTTAAATACATGATTTTGCCCAGCACCTCAGTCCTGTGCGATCTAGTAGAGATGATGTCCTAGGGCTAAAGCTGACAGTCTGCTCAGTGATATTAGACATATTTTGTTTGAAATTTTACAATTTATATTTCTTTTGTAAGCAATTCCCAATTTTTTGTAGTAATCAGCTACATTTCCATATTATCATGGCGATTTAAATCATACCAAAGTCCCATTACTTCTAACGGTTTACAATAACAGCGGTGATTTGTCATTCAAAAATTTTCATTTAGACTCAAATTGTTTCACCTGGTTTTCGCCTCGATTTCACGAATATACTAGCAATATCAAACTGTTCATACCATGTAAAATATAATGGTGCTGAATTACCCTGTTTGTAAATATGTTTTGCATGATAATGGATGAGTATTTCTAGTTAAAGCAAATGAAAGACAATCGGTATTTGCAAATACATTCAGTTGTTCTGACAAACAGTTTTCTAAAAATGTTCGTAAGTGCTGCACGTGAGTCTGGTTATGATGCCAATTCGTGTGAAAATCTTCCACTAAATGATGAAGTCTGTCTGGCCGTGGTAATAGCTTTGCATCCGGCTGATGTCTCCAATCTGAAATTTATAATGAAATATGTGTTACACAGTTGTAATATTCATCATTATATGTCAAATAATATGCACTCGTGGACCAACTTACAATAGAGTAACAACCGAAACTGCAGCAAATTTTAGTCCTGTAGATCAAGGACTTATATTATAAGTCCCTGTGTAGATATATATTAGGGTTCTTGATATTCAAGGTAAAATATAAAATATAAAGGCTTCCCATTTCATTCAAAGCAACCAACCTGATAGAATCATCACGAATGGTCGAAAATGGCTGTGCATAAGATTTAAAACATCAATGTTGTCATCTGTTCTTTAAGAGACAGTTTGAAGACAAAAGTAGAGGTCAGTAATGCCTTTATGCAGAATCCAAATTAACAGCGGTTAACTTTGGTATTATGTTATTTATAGTTACAATTATGGACGATATATGTTCCTGACTGACACATTATAGCACAGGCATTTAGGAATGCAGGTTCATAAAATATGCTCTCCACACTGTTCTTCGCATTAGTTCACAAAATGGTAACATAACATGTTTCGGAATCTGGAATGGTCTTCAGAATTCAAAATAATTTTTAGCTCGCCGGGACGAATGTCCGGAGAGCTATTGTCATACCCCCGGTGTCGGCGTCGGCGTCGGCAAAACTTTAACCTGGCTTGTGGAATTGAGACCCGAATAGCTAGGATGTTGATATTTGGTATGTGACTTCCTTGTGATGAGAGCTTTCTT
>MJUU01027738.1:233170-266953 GCA_002080025.1 Modiolus philippinarum
GGACGAAAGTAACAACGGCTGAACATATCCCTGACTCAGCAGTTTTTGTGACGTGTGTACTGCACGCTCTACAGTAACGAATAAATTGTGAAATATAAACTCCATATGCTGGGGATGTAGGTATATTGCTGCAGAGAAAGGGAAAGTTCACAATTGGAAAGTCAAAATCATCACGTTTGTCATATAATCTTGATTTCAGACGTCCATGTTCGTCAATGTATAACAAAAGGTCAAGGTATGGAGCAGAATCGGGTGTATCGGTTGTCTCTTTAATTTCAAGTTCACTGGAGTATATGCAATGTAAATATTCTTTAAATCTTGGGTTATTAAGAGAAAGTACATCGTCTATATATCTGAAGCTGAAAATAAAAGTCTGGGCTAGTTGCTTTTGTTTCTGTTGTATCAGCCCTTGTAAAAACTTTGCTTCATACGAAAAAAGGAAAAGGTCAGCTAAAAGTGGTGCACATTGTTCCCATTGGAATCCCTATTGTCTGTTGAAAAACACGGCCTCCACATTCAACAAAAATGTTGTTGATCAAAAATTCAAGCATCTTAATCACGTCATTTTAACTGTATTTCTTGTTTGACTCGGTGTGGTTCTTAACAAAATATGTTTTATCTTTTCCTATAACCATTTAATGCGTTATATGTATTTTAATCATTTTTATGTCGACTTTGTATAAGAGAAATTGTATTTTTCACAGTAATTTTTTAAAATCCATAAAATGATCCGATTTTTTAAAAAATCAAAAGTTATAGTAAAGTAAAGTTATAGTGCTACCCAGCACCACGTTTACCATCTATTTGAGGATTCTACACGTCTCTGGTGTTTCCGGCACTTTTAGGAAAATATCCACGGACTGCCCTTCATCAGGGATCTTCCGAAATTGAATATGAGATAAAGTTGTTTTACATTTTGCTTTTGTATTATATTTTTACTTCCCGTTTTAAATTTAATTATTTGCATGTTTACAAAAGTGCGAGCATTGCTCGTCTTAATATTTCTTATGGAAAGTTAAAGTGCTACCTAGCACAACGTATTCTTTATTTTTACACATTTCTGGTGTTTCGGGCACTTTTAGGAAAATATCCACGGACTGCTATGAGATAAAGTTGTTTTACACTTTGCTTTATATTTATGTAATTTATTTTTTATTTTAAATATAATTAATTGTATATTTGCAAAGTTTCGAGCTTTACTTGTCTTTATATTACTTATGGCATGTTTTCACACCTGTGTTGAATAATCTACAGAATTAATCTGGTTTTCCCAGTGTCTGTCAGTCAAATCTTTACAGCATTCCATTGGATATTCGTTTCATGGCTCACTACGTTCTCAGTATCAATGATTGTAACACATGTTTGTTTAGGTTTGTTAAATATAGATTTAATCTTTATCTATGTTTCAGCAGTTGCCCAAGGTTAAAGTGCCGTTTATATCCGATTGTAGGGAATGTGTTAAATATTTTTGAACATTCTGCATTTTCAGTGATAATTGACCAATGTTTTCTTAAATATTTTCCAAGTTTTTGTATCCTACGATTGCATTTAGTAACAAAAACTGAGGGAATTTTCCGTTTATTTGATTTTTATGTTTAAGAAGTTCTTGCCTTTTTAGTTCTCTAGTTTCTCGAATTACACCCTCAATCTCTGTATCACGGTATTTTCTTTTCATTAATCTTGTTGGAAATTTATACTAATATCTGACTGGTTAGTGTCCTTTTTTTTAACCTTGCAGCGACCTCGTTCTCAAAAAAAGATGAGAATGCGATTTTAAGATAAAACTTAGAAATAAGAAATAGGAAATAGGAAATAAGAAATAAGAAATAGGAAACAAGAAATAGGAAATAATAAATAAGAAATAGAAAATAAGAAAAAAGAAATAAGAAATAGGATAAGAAATAGGAAATAAGAAATAAGAAATGAGAAATAAGAAATAGGAAATAAGAAATAGGAAATAAGAAATAGGAAATAAGAAATGTCCCTTCTCGGCTTTCGTAGTTTTTCGTTCAATTTCTAATTTTCAATAGTGAACCCTTCAGAAAAAATATATGTTATATTTTGAAATTATAAACAAATAATAACAAAAGAAGAGAAATATGCATTATTTTTGATTTTTCAGTTTAAGTATAAAGTGTAATATGTATTAATATGAGTAATGAACTGAATATATTCCTAATATACGGATTTTCCTAGTGTTGTTCAATTCTGTCTATCTTCACTGTAAATATCCACGGGTTTTAAGCAGCCCCACAAATGGTGTTAATGAAATTTACACTAAACCCTTCCTGTTGTATAAAAAAAAATTGGTCTCCTTCTTTACTGTTTCATGCCGATATTTTTGTATCCTCATGATTGCTATTCTAATACAATAGGAAAAATAATAAAACCGACGAGTTTATTGGCAAAAGGACATGATAACTGAATTCGAATGATAATTATGAATACATTAATGTCCAATTTATGAATAATTCCGATAGTAAATATTTTTAATTGGTGCTGGTATTGTTGTTTTATTAGAAGAAAATGGAATAAATTGACACTTAAACTTGTAATTTACCATTCATTTCAGATAGTTGTGAAATAAAAGCATCTTGGCGAGTTCCGATCAAAGGTAAAATTGAAACCATAATAACAAAGTCGGCAAAATTCATCAAAATCGTTTCCCAAATAGATAACGACATTTAAAAAAACGAAGTACCCATTAAAATATAGTAAAATATAGTTATGTACAAAAATAATTTCGTGATGATTAATTAAAGTGTGCTTATTTTCATAAGTGTCGTTTTAAAAATCATCATTACTGTAAATTATTCCAAATCTTCTATATGTGTGGGAGATGGCAGGAAAAGATCTCTCTATGAATTGTTACCATCTATGCTTCTGGTTAATTAAAATATAATTAAAAAAGAAAAAAACAAGAGCAACTCGTCGAAAATCATAGAAATGTCTTTGTTTTGAAGCACCGGTTGGTTTCTTATCAAATTAAATCATTTCCAGCGATCCCTGTCGTGATATATGGAAATAATGTATACTGTCACAGAAAGTCCAAGGAAGCGTCATATACCGAAATTCAAGTCCTCATTCCATTTAATAGGTAAGAATGGATATGTTCACAAGCCATAATTGCAAGGATTCGTCGTCATGTGAGAAACGATAAGTTAAAGCAATGAACAAGTCAAAAACCAACAGTTTGGATGAAAAGACTCAATGCTAATCAGTAATGTAAGACTGTTAAATTATACTGGTCACCAACTAGTGAGTGTTAATTTAAAACGTTCCTCTGCCATAAAACTGGCTAAACCTATCATTTCTTTTGAAATGCCTGTACCAGGTCAGGACCATTGCAGTCGACAATTTTTCCGGTAGTTTCCTCCTGATCTGTCTCATGGACTTCGACTGTTAATTACTCTGTTCGGTAATTTTGTTATTACCCCACCCTAGGAGTATTTTCTGGTTAATCATAGCATCTGTTTGTCAAGTCCTCTTACTGGGAGGAGACTCTATAATATCGTATCAGTTGACATACAAGACACGCTACATGCAGGCTCACGAAGCCATCTGTTTAGGTTCTGTAGTGTCTTTAATTTCCAGTACTCATTGAAAAATGGATTATATTGAGTGAAAAAACATCAATACATGTATATCTAAGGTTAAATTAAAGAATTTTTCAATGAGCTTTTTTCTTTAAGAAAATTTTGTATTAGCTTCATAAGAGTGCAAAAACAGATTTGAAGGTACAAGTGATCGATTGGTGTCAAATGGAATACAGATTATCTGCTGAATTATCAACACACCAAATTTGACAAATATGTTGTAGATGATATAGTCTAGCATGTTAGTGATGTCATCATCAGTATGATTGTAGTTGGATTCTGTGTGGGTAATAAATTAGATTTATTCATGAAAATTAGCGACTCATATTTGTTTCACGAATATGAGACCGTAGGGTTCCAGAGAAATATTATTTGTAGCCCTTTCATATCGTAAATTATGTTTTTTTTGTTAAATTTTTTGCGGATATATTATTCTTTGAAGATGAAGAACAACAATAATAGCACTATTCCACTGCTTAGTACAAACGTATCACTATGTATTTGTACAGACTTTCTCTCATATTGGTTATTCGTTCTCTATCAGTTTTTAAACATCTTTGAGTTTACCGTCTTCCAAACGTTTAGATTTTATCTGCACTGAAGAGACATAAGTTGTCGAAATGCGCATATGCAGAGAGTTAATTCACAGTCACTTCCGTATTTAGTTATTTGCATTTACTCAATATAACTTCATTGTTAATTTGTGTGGAGTCCGTAAAAAGATTCGCCGTGCGAGAGATGTTAGCTCTCTATATATTTCAGTTATGCTGTTCTTGTTCGTGCGTGAGACAATTCTTCATATGGATATACTATCATACTTTCAAATTTTGGCATCTTTTTGGTTATTTCCAAAAGTTATTCTGACCACCTATTTATGGTGCTTACATCTTACTATTTTTACAATCCCAAGTTTTCATACAGTCGACTTGATGAGTGCTATGTGTTTGTCTTTATGTTATAATCGTCGCTTTGTTTAGTACACTAGTGCTTTTGGCAGGCAACGGATGACGGTGATTGTAAGGACTCTTTGCACTTTAATCTACGTTTGTTGACGATCCCGCATCCATGACCACAAAAGGCATGATTTTAGCGTAATTCGACTCAAAGCGGTGTTAGGGGACGTCTTGAACTTACTATGAGGTATAGCAAAGCGCATTGTTGAAGATCTCATGGCGACTTCAAGATGAAGAACAACAATAAATGCGATGTGCCGTTGCTTAGTACTACCATGTATTTGTATAGACGTTGCCTCGTGTGCATTTACTCAATTATTTGCTTAAAGTTTACGTACAGTTTCAGGCGATTAATGTAGATTTGCCAGCTATATTTCATCTAGTATTTCTTCGAGATAAATGGAAAGGAACACCTGATGTGCGTTTTTCCACTTCGATATTTGACCATAGCTTCAGTGCAAATATCTAGTGGAACTGAAATGCATGGAAGTAACATCAGCCAAAACTACAAGATAAGCTCTTTTGTATCCGTTTTGTACCTCAGTTTTTATAGGGTTGACACTGCTAGTGCTTTAGTTTTGTGGCGTTCTTGTTCTTTTTTGTTTATTTGTTTTGTCTTTGTCATACTGTCTCAATTCATGTTGCTGTGAATTGCCGTGATTTTAGATTTATGATTTTAGAATTTCCCCTTTCCTCGTTCTTGCTTCGGTATTCGTTTGCCAATGTATTTTATATGACCACAATTAATATTAAAATTCCTGTAATAATTCAAACTCGCAAAAATACATTTGGATAATTTATCATAACCACAAGTTGTCTTAATCCACTTTCATTCTGTGTAAGGAACTGTTGAGATAGATTGCATACACTAAAATATACTCACCGTATATCACCAACATAATGTGTTTCCCATGCAAGACGTATCCGATGTCTTCCTACCATATGAACATAGTTAGTTCTATCATATATTGCCTGTGCTGTTTCAAATGCTGAATTACCTCTTCCTACAATGTAAAACCCATATTTAAAAATAGTCCTGTTTGAATTGAAATAGATTGCCAATTTGTCATATACAAAATTTTTGCTAGTCATTTCTTTATTAAGAAAGCTATCGTTATTCGACAACTTTTCTTGTTTTTGTCGTTTGATAATAGATGTCTCTTTTAATACACATTACTTTGATCTAAAAAATGTTAAGATACATGCTCTGGTGTGATTAAGTCATACACTGCAAAAAAAAAAGCCGAAGAGATAAAAAAAATCGATTCCTTTTAAAGCATAAGGAACGGAACATAACGATATTAAAGACTCATAATGTGTTATGAATTACACCTTCGAGACATTTCCACACAAACTCCGTAAGAAACGGGAGAGGACATATCGATAGACAGTGTAGGACAATTCTTTCTCCATTTCATGCAATACATTTTATTACATACTTAGCAAAGATATGTTCGGTTTGCATATGTAATATGGCCGGAAGTAAATAGTCAACATACCCAGTCTGATATTGTCATATCAGACTGCCTCATTCTGAAAAAGCAATATCAGTCCGGGTATGATGATAACTCCTAATTTGAAGTTATAATAAACATATCAAGACATGGTCTTTTCCATATCAGCACGGTTATCATCCCTCGACCCATATTAGCCCTTGACGCCACGGGTGGATATGGGAGTCTCGGGATGATAACAGTGCTGATATGGATAAACCCATGTATTATATGTTATTCGGGAATCCTCACAGGGGATACGGGTTCATATTCCCTGTCTGTGTTTTATATCCCCTGAGCCGTCAGGCGAAGGGGATATAGGGCACATACAGGGAATATGAACTCTTATCCCTTGTGAAGCCCGAATAACTTTTATATTCTGTTAGAAGTGCTATAGTTTTTCTATCAAAAGCGTTTAAAATTGTGATTTTGCTACCACGGGAATACGGTCTCTATCCCCTATCAAGGTAACCAATCAAATTGCAGGATTTACCTGGATATTTCACTTCAGCAGAATATTAATATATATTCACATCATCGTCGACAGAAGAACCAACATCAAATTTAAAGAGGCAAGTAAAAATTGTCGAATACCATTATATTTTCTGATTTAAAGTGGTATAAATGTCTAGATCACAGATAAAAAAAATCATACCCAAAATTAGAACTGATTTTCCTTCATAGTCTGGGCCATTTGTTGACATACTTTCATACCCATGTGTTAATTCAATGCCAGCAACGTTTGGTATATTAGGTTTAGATATCCCTGTGGCTACTATGATTATCCTGTAACATACAAAATATCAATACATCAAAATCACATAATTAAGTAATAACGAAATGGTTAGAATAACATGTAGTTCGAATAGATTTTCCTGTTTTCGTTTATTTTTCTTACAAGGCTAAGGAAACCTCAGAAATATTCCCAACTAATCGGTGATATGTATCTTTAGGAACAATATTGTTTTTACCAAATGTAAGTTATATTCCAGTTGTTTAGATACCTATTCTTAGGAATTCTTAGGCAATTTAGAAGGAAGTATGTGTAAAAAATGAGGCAGACAATGTTCATTCGTCCGAAGCACATTACTTATACATTTATTTCTTTTGCTGTCTATGCCTTTATAGTTCCCCTTTCTAGTTTTGAGCAGTTTTGTTTTGGTTAGTTACATCTATTGAACAAGTACATATCACATATACTAGCTTCCATCCCCTCTCCTTTTTCGTAAATATATAATAAACAACGAAGGTATATGTAATGCACACGAGACAAATGAAATAAAAGGGACAACAGGAAACATCTACAATGGCTGAAAACTATAATCACATGCCATAAATTATCTGCCAGGGAACTACACGGGAAAAAGACAAATAAGACAATATAAAAACGTAAACAACAATAGGAACTCGGGAAAGTCTAACGTGGTACAGGCATTAGCAAAAGCCATTGGCAGAGTTAAACCGGATTATGGGTACCAAAACCATCAATTTATCTGTCTCGTTTCCCTGCAGTATAATAAATATACGAATAAAAATACAGGTAGACTACTAACTCCATGACCACAATCTTGAAAATACGTAATTTTGAAAGATGGGTCAAGGGGTGCTCGCCGCTAATCTGCCGGCCAACTCAAGGAGCCTACTCTGCTGGTAAAACACTAGGCACTGTCGCACTACGAAAGAAAATCAAACTAGAAAATTCCCGAAGAATTTGGTCAAGAATCATCATATAAAAAGAAACTGTGCACTGATTCCAAATGGCATAAAATTTATAAACAATATCATGTTAAACCAAAACTTTATTCAAACTTAAAGGCATCTTTTCTAAAACGAAATGACTCCTAAAACTTTGCCACTGAATTGACCAATCTTCTTGCCAAAAATTGAAGTATCAAAATCAGTAGCAAGTATGATAAGTAGTTTAACAATGTGTTTGGCAAGTCATTGACCAATGAATGGCGTTAACGTTCAGAGAGACAAGCGGGGCGTCTTTTCAAAGATTGTAGGCAACTGTAAATGAAATAAAAGGGACACCGAAGGAACAAAGGAGTGAAATTTACAAAAATCGAAGCCCAAAGACACGACCAAAGCGGGAACACAAAAAACAATGACGTTAGACACACACACACACACACACAAAAAAAACAATGACACAAAGCACAGAAACAGAAATTACAACATTCAAAACAAAGGCACTCACAGTGTGAACTCCAGTGAAACTGAGAGTGACATCAGGTGCTCCGGAAGGGTAAGCATGTCCTGCTCTGTTAACAGCACCCGTCACACTGTCATTAAGGCGTGTATATTTTTGAAAGATGATTGGTTGATGTCATTTGCTAACCCTGAGACAAAACCAATTAAAAGCCTTGGCACATGTTACTTCTAGAACCCTCAAACAGTACCAACGTTAAATTTTGAAAAGCTTTAAGTTGTAATCTCTAAAGTATTCAAACATGGACAAGGACAGATCGGTACCACAAACATAACTGACGAAGACAAAGCTAAAAATCAAAGAACTAAAGCACTGAAAGTGTGAACTCCCATAAAAAAGAGAGTGACATTAGGTGGTCCGGAAGGGTAAGCATGTCCTGCTCTGTTCACTGTGAGTGATTCAATCCGGGAAAATGTCAAAGTTAATTTAAGAAATATTGCGTTTTTACCATTGCACAGTTTCTTTTTTTTTCCGTTAGTATATATGTCAATAGACAACGGCAGTATCAGTGAGAGGCCTGTATCAATGTAAAATTTTCAGGTCACTAGATCTCCACGCTAATTTAACGGATGCAAGCAGAGTATCTTGTCAATATCCCCTACTACGTAAAGAATGTAAGTAACATCCAAGCTTTTCTTGATTTTTAATCAGTTTCATTCTGGCATTTTTAAACAATATTTCCGTAAAAACGAGGATTAGAAATACCCTTAGTAATAAGCTGTTTGCGAGTAACGCCATATTTAGATATCAAATATTCATATCTGTTATAAAACTTCTTAAATATGAAAAAGAAAGGAAATGGGGTTAATGTCAAGGAGACAACACCCCATATAAATGTATCCCACAACTTATGAAATCTGTTACCCTGTTGTAAAAGTTTGGCTGTGATAGTAAGGTTACGTTCATTAAAATCGTCAAGAGTAGAACAAACGCATGCGAATCGTACTTGTTGAGAAATGAACACACCGTATAGTGGAGCTACAGGAATGTTGCCGTCAAGAAAAGGTAAATAGTAATAATTAAACTCATCCCTTTTTTCATATATTTTACCTGAGTCAATGATGATAGTTACATCCAGATAAAGTCAGTATTTGGAATCGTTGTTAGCTTTATTGTGGAAAAATGATCTCTACATAATCCAAAAAACTTGGGATTGTCAATTGTAAGGATATCGTCAATATACCTGCTGTTATCATTGAAAAAAATGTTTAAACTGTTTTGTATAGTTCCAATTTGAAATTTTTCATGAAGTCTCGTTCGTAATAGAACAGAAAAAGATCTGCAACGAAAGGTGCACAATTTGTTCCCAAGGGAAAACCTATGACCTGTTGATAAATAGTGGTGCCAAAACGAACAAAAATGATGTCCAGCAAAAGACTGAATGCATTTATCATATCAGCACACAAGAACAATAATTATTGTATGTAATGTTAGAGAAAAATCCTTGCTTTTTGTTAGAACAAATGAACTGCAGACCAGAACATTTAAAAGACCATTTAATAAGTAATCCCAATTTGGATTTAATCAACTTATGTGGAAGGGTAGTACATGAGACAAAATTGCTACAAAAGTCACCGTTAGGCTTTCAACTATGAGCTTTGATCATGCCTCACAGTAAGTTGAAGACGGTCCTTAGTATCGCTTTGTGTGGAATTCATTGTTAAATATCGATAAACGCTTCATCCATATTTATTTTCTCCTCATGGTTGCGGATTGGTCAATAAACATAAATTTAACTGGCAAAGTGGTCTAACATATTAATTATCTATTTTTCCCTCTGCCTCCTAATGTAAAAAGAACGAATATGTACTAGCTTATACTACAGTATTTGAAATTGCAATTCCGGGTCATGCATAAGTTTTCATATTGTTCATCAGCTGCCACCAATTAAATAACACACCATTCAATACACTTCAATATGATTAGGTACATAAATATATTTAAAATTTAAACCAAAGCTTTTGATATTAAACAGTTCATAAAAAATCAATTAGAATACAACTTTTCCTTTAATTTGCAGGAAATCAGACAGTAAGGATAGTAACTTACTTGCAATACTCCGTCTGATTGTGATGATCCTGAACATAAAACCCTGTGGAATTAACTCTTCTGACATCAGTTATATCTGTGTTGTATTTGATATGGAGATTGAACCGCTTGGAAAATGTATTAATATACCTAAAATGACACCAGTTAAAAAGGCAATGAAAATATCGAAAAGAAATGAAGTAATATAGAACATTTACATAAAAGACTGAATTGTTTAGCCAGAAATCTTCACCAGAATATATTGGACAGTATCAAAAATACATAAATTTTTAACACACAGTTACTGCATTATTATGATAAGGTGATTATATGTGCACAGTTGTGAAACATTTTGATTGGTGTTATCATACACTTGCCTTGTAACTACTTTCTGAAATAAAAATACCAAAGTTGAGCCAGCTTTAGTTTGCTTTGAACTGACCATTTCGACAAATTATGACTCTTCACTGCAGATAAAAATTAAACATTTGGAAGAATTCATTAGATGCGGATTCGCAGTTGTTATGTTCCTGATGCTGCTTTCTGAAACCTTCGAAACTATGGAACGACTTATTTCATCCAATTAAATTTGCCCTAAGAGAAAAATTGTATTTCAATAGCCTACGATTTTGGTATATGTTCTACGAAGGATAAAATTCACGTATATTAATGTAATAACTATTTTTCGGCAAAGACCGATAACCTATTCGAAAGAAGGTTTTATTGTTGACGACGCAATGATATTACAAGGTATATTGCTGCAGTGCACTGTGTGTTATCTAAGACATATCTGGAACGATAGTGAGGAATGTACCGGAATTATAATTTGAAATTCTAGTCCTTAATAAATGTCCTGCATACTTCGTCAAACGGCCGACTTGATTAGAATAATGGCTATACATTTACTAGCTGATAAGTGTTCCTGTTTGACGTAGATTATAAAAACGTAAACAATAAATGAACAATTTCCATTACAATAACTCGTTTTCTATACGTATTATCGATAAGAAAAAAAAGATGTTTGCTTTGTGAAGAAAACATCTGGAAATTTCTCATGAATATAGATATAATTCTTTAAATTGAATCTGATTACAGATCGATTCACCGAAAAAATATAAACTACACAGACCAATATTTAAATCTAAAATGTTTTCAATGCATCTATAATTACAATTTGAAATTAAATGACACGCAACAACCACCATAACTTGCCACAATCTAGGTGTAAGTTTAATTTTGTAATGTTTAAGGATGGTTTTATGATAATATTAGAACAAATGTCATCTAAATGTTCAACTACACACATTTCTCGTCATCAATTTCAGCAACAAATGTTATGAATACAGTAGAATTAACTACTTTTGGAGTGTTATAAATTCGGATGAAGTTTTTGAAAGACTTCGATCTGTTAATGAAGCATACATCTCTGCCGATAGCTATGATTTTTCTAACCATTATACTACCTTACTGCATACACTTATTAAAGAGAAATTTTCACATTTGATCAAATGGTCCTTCAAAAAATCAGGTTGTACTTACATTTGTTGAAATACCTTTAAATCGTTTTTCAGTGACGATAAACATGACAAATATACCAACTGCACTTGTCAGGATATGATGAAGGCATTATATTTTCTTCTTGATAATATTTTTGATCGTTTCGGTGATAAAGTCTATCGGCAGAAAATAGTTATTCCTATGGGTACAACCTCTCATAGCAGATTTATCTATTTATTGCTAATGCTTTATTGCAATTCATGGCCAAAATTCAAAAAGACCCTTCTAAAAAGCATTTAGTGGATATTATTAGCAATACATATAGATATTTGGACGATATTTTGGCTTTAAATAATCCTGAATTTTCTAAATTTACAGACGAAATTTATCCTGCCGAACTTACTTTAAATAAATCCCATAACAGCAGCGATCATACACCTTATCTTGATATATAATAAATCAAGGAAATTTAAACACTAAAGTTTATGGTAAAAGGGATGAATTCTCTTTCCCTATAGTTAATTTTCCCCATCTCGACGGCAATGTTCCGTTAACCCCTTCTTTCGGGGTCTACATTTCACAACTTGTTCAATATGCACGAGTATGTAGTGAAGTTTCTGACTTCAACGACCGAAATCTTTGTCTAACTGAAAAACTTCTGCATCAAAGGTTAAAATATCACAAATTGATAAAAAACATTCTTTAAATTTTATTAGCCGAATGCGACGAAGTCGAACCCGGCTTATGATTTGATGAATGGTGTCTAGGCGTCCGGCCGTCAACTTTTGGTTTCCGCATGATATCTTGAGAACCACATGTCACATCAAAATGAAACTTGGAATAGACATGACTTATGATCAGAGGAGGAACCCTATCGATTTTGAGGTTTATGAAACAAAGGTCAAGGTCACAACTTCTAAAAATATAACAAAAATTACAATCAGGAATAAAGCCTAAAATTACGTGTTTGGTGTTATTTAGATAACAAAAATAGCTAAAAAGTTGTATTGTTCATACAATAGTACTCTTCACATTGCTAGAACATGTTCAATTCATTTATTAGTTCTAATTATGTACACCAACACACTTTTTTGGATGTCATTAACTTAAAAAAAATAAGATATATTGAAAAGTCAAAAAAGGGAGGTAATAAATTAAATGTGACGAAATATTCACTATTTCTAAAAGTCTAGTGCAATATCCAGTTCAAATAAAATCTTACATTAAAAATAAATACTTTTGTTTAGTAAATTTTCTGAAACTCGATTTCAGCAACATGAATTGCCTAGATTATAAGGGAAACCCCTGCCCCATTTTTTTTTAATGGTGGTCTGAAATGGGTTGTAATGAACAGTGGAGCTTTCAGTTGCCATGGAAACCAAACCAGAACTCTGAAGTATTCTGCTACATTTTTGTCTTCACAATTTCAGAAATATGTATAAACTAGATTATAAGGGGTACCCTTGCCAAAATGTTATTATTGAAAGGGGTACTTGGAATGTTTTGATTGCAGCAATAAGTATTACCTGGATTATAAGGGAACCCCTACCCAATTTTTTAATGGTAGTCTGAAATGGGTTGTAATGGATAGTGGGGCTTTCAGTTGCCATGGAAACCAAAACAGAACACTTAATCTTTGAAAAAAGTATTCTTCTACATATTTTCATCACAATATAAATTACAAAAATGATCCCCTCCCTGTCAATTTTTTTTATGAAAGGGGGACTCGGAATGTTTTAATTACAGCAATACGTATTGCCTTTATTATAAAGGGAACACCTGTCATTTTTTTTTTGAATGGTGGTCTGAAATGGGTTGTAATGGGTAGGGGAACTTTCGGTTGCCATGGAAACCAAACCAGAACACTGAATCTTTGAAAAAATATTCTGCTTCATATTTTTTTTCACAGTTTCAGAAATATGTAAAAGCTAGATTATAAGAGGAATCTCGCATTTTTTGGAAAGGGGGACTTGGAATGTTTTGATTTCAGCAATATCTATTACCTGGATTATAAGGGAAACCCCTGTCAATTTTTTTTTGAATGGTGGTCTGAAATGAGTTATAATGGATAGTGGAGGTTTTGGTGCCATGAAAACCAAACTAGAGAACTGAAATTTTTAGAAAAAAATTCTGCTACACACTTTTAAGATTTCAGCAATATTCGAAAACTAGATGTTAAGGGGAACCCCTGTACAAAGTTTTTTTGGAAAGGGGCATGGAATGTTTTGACTCCATGCAGCTATCAGCAATATTTATCACCTAGATTATAATCCCTGTTAAATTTTTAGCCATGTTGGGACAAAGTCAAACATCCTGTAAGAGTTCCATTATCAGTCTCTGATTAAAATAAAAGAATTCATATGATAGCTATGTACAACAATTTGCATATCCGATGATGTACTTATGAAAATAACAAATATTTGCAACTCGGCGTTCGTACCTTTTGTGCGTTAGATACATTGACATATTTAGGAAATTTGGTTCTACATGCAGGGCTCTTATACAACAGGGCATTTCAGATTCAAACTTCTATGGAAATATTATTTACAAAGCGCATTAATTCAAAAATTGTCCTTCAAAACTTATTAATCCGTTGAACAAACTAATTCATAAAGAAATATTTCAATTGAAGTTTCATATGTAAGAAAGGCTTAGTCAACGGAAATTATGTCCTTAGTTAGCTGTCAGTAACTGCGAGCATTTGTCAGGACAGTACCCATGTGTATTGTCTTCATGTTTTTATGTACTTCATTGTAAAAGTACTCGTCTTGATAAGTTTTTTTTCTAGTTTGATTTTTACTGTGAGTCTTTTTGTGCATTTAATTTTTAGCCATTCACCACACATAGGGGAGGGTTTGGATCCACGAAAACGAGTTTAACCCCATCGCAATTTTTATGCCTGTCCCAAGTCAGGAATATGTTGGTCATTGGCTTGTCCTTGTCTTTTTATAAAATTTTAGTTTCTTGATATTCGGATTTTTGTATGCGATTTGTTTCCATTGATTTATTCACTTGATAAAATGTGGGGGGGGGGGGGCATTTAGGGCTTGCAATATGGTGTGAGATTCCTCACTGTGTTGAAGACCTACAGTGACCCCTAGATGCCTTGTTTTTGGTCGTTTTAACCTGGAGATGGGATGTTGTCTCCTTGACATTTACTCCATTTCCTTTCTTTTTCAGATCTTCAAAAAATGTTCTGACTCGCAACGATTGAGATAAGGTTTGTTGATTACTCATTCACAGCCTACTTTTCCCCAAAATACTCCAACTACTAGTAAGCCTCGCCAATAAAAATAAATGAAATACTGAAAATGAAGTTAAAACTTTTTCAAATGATCGTTTTTCTAGGATAATATTTATTGTAAATGTTGGATTATTTTAATAATTTTCTCAGAGCAAAAGTTGTTATGACTTCTTTCTTTTAACTTTATTGTATTTCTTTAGAATTATCACAGTCACATGGAACTGTTATACATCAATATGCCATATGATGTATGGATATTTAAAACTAGTATTAAATAGGATTGAAAAGGACTTCATATGGTGTACTTGTACATGAGATAATATCTCATGTGTACACTTTGTTTAATTACTATTATCTAAATTTATGTAAATTCTAAAACCGCAGGATTAACTCCCACCATCGTAGTTTTGTCCTTAGCTATATTTGATATTACTGATTATTCGGATTTCGTTTGGTTTTATGCATTTAAACATTTTTTGAAATTATGGATTTTTTTTTTGGGGTTCTAGTGCTGCTGATGAATAAATTTCCGAAATGGCCATACAGCTCATTAAAATTAGTGCAGTTGGAGTTAACATATGTGTTATGGTCTCATGTTCATTTACTCCATATCCTTTCGTAAAATATTCAACTGTTTTACAAGCTGATACCAAATTTCAGATTTCGTTGGTCATTAATGCATTGTTGAATCCAACAAAATATGTTGCTGAAAGGATGTTGGATTCAATAAAGCATTAATGACCAACGATATCTACTGTAAAAGTTAACTAATGAAAACAATGGTGAGAGGAAAGGTGTAAATTGAGAGAAGATAATTTATAACCATTTAACAAATATTGATACGCGATCTTACAGGAAAAATGAAAGGTAGCAAAACTATTACCTCATTAAAACAGTTACAGAACTACAGTTTATCTGAGTTCTTCAAAACAAAAGTTAAGATTTAAGTCCCAACTCTCGCCTAGTTTTTTTTATGAAAAAGAAACATTGCACTTACCTTGTCCTTCCTTTCATGTAGTTTCACTACACTTACCTGACATAATCATCAGCAGGTGGAAACATTGCTTTAGAAAATTCTTTGAACAACATGTTGTCATCATCACTGAGGAGAGAATTCCAATCATGGCGGAGATTGAATTCCTTATTTGTACTACCGGTGTGTCTTTTGTTAATACTTATCAACTTACGATGGCGCGGATATTTCTCGAAAAAGCTGCCTGTAAAACAAACGAAAGTAACTTTATATTCTTTATTGAAGAGCAGAGTTTTCAATCTGATACCTTAGAATCCACTTTGAAACTAATGTATATAAAACTATATACAAATATTCTTAATATGAATACAAAAAAGTAGAGAAGTGTTTACTTCAAATAGAACTTTATTTACATATAATACGGCATGTTTTTGTTTGCACAAAATAGTTTTATATCGAGTGTATATGCAAACTACGATTTAATTTTTTCAATAAGATCTACCAAAAACATAAACAAAAATGCTATATGAGAAAGGTGAAAATTTCATACTTTCTATCTTGAATTTCCCGTTCCTGAGTACTAATAATTCTTTTGCCCTTGTATTCAACCTTTTTATACAAGTTTGTAAACCAAAGGGCACAAATTCTGTTCCTCTACTCGCAGACTTGTTTTTTATATTCCTACGAGACTGAATTTCTTCAGGGACTCATAAAAGGTCATTAAAAATGCGATATCCTTTATTTTCACTTATAGATATATTGATAATCCTTTTCCATTAATAACGCACCTTTTGCTTAATTTATCCCATCAAAACATTTTTATCACAAATTTGACAAAAATGGTAATCTCAGCACTAAATTTTACGACAAAAGGGACGTTTTGATAAAAAAAAATGATCAATTTGCTTGGCATGGACAGTAATATTCAAACTTCTCTTGCTTACGGAGTGTACTCTTCACAATTGATTCGTTACGCAAGAGCTAGCACAAATTATGCACTTTTTCGCATTATACATAGTTATCTTCGTGACCGCCTTATAAAGGCTGTCTCATACGATCACTAAAAAGTACTTTAATAGATATCAGTCCCTTGTGGAAAATTTTGAAGTTTCGGTCCGAACTGTGATTCGAGATTCTTTTGTTACTTAATACTTGGTTGATCATTTCTTTTTATTGTCCTCGACCTTTCAATGACAATTGCTGTTGAGTTGCTACAGGATACAACCGCAATGGAAGAGGAGATTTGGCTAGCCATAAAACCGGTTTAACCCAACCTTTCTTTTGAAATACCTGTACCAAGTCCGGACCATTGCGGCCTACAATTTTACGATGAATTTGCACCATCTTTGTCCTTTCCTCTTTGACTTTTAGCTCTTGACAATTCTATTCAGTTATTTCGTTATTACCTTCATAAGGTTACTGATATCAAAGGGCATCTTCGCCCAATACACAGATCTCACGCATTCTTTATACCCTTTTCGTTGACAAAATTAATGCCATTCAGTAAAAACCACTATGACAAGCTTTGTTTTCAAGTATCTGCTTGCTTTAGTCAAAGCAAACATGTAAGGTAAAATAATACAATTTGAAGTGTGCAGTGCTATAGGGAATTATTTATACAAATTGCTTTCTGATCATTACCTGATTTATTCGACCGTTCAAATATGATGTAGTCTCTGTTTGACCTTTGTAGAAAATATCCAATTTGTACCCCTCCTGGACCAGCCCCTATCACACAATACTGATATCCATCTACCATGATTAACAAAGACAATAGTACTATTGGTCTTAACATTGTTGTCTGAAATATATACATGTATATAGTTGCATGCAGAAATGTTAATTATGAAAGTAACATGTCTTTTTGATTATTTCTAAATAGATGGATTCTCTTTGCATTTTCTTCTGTGTAACAAAATAACAGTGTGATAAATGATCTTTGCATGTAGCTTGTTGTTGATAATTTGTTATGTCATTGCAACAACGTTACTTTGCTTTGTATGCCTTAATGGTTTAAATTCTTTTGATGATTACATGAATACGACAAAAAGCCAAATAATGCATTCCGTGTTATTACCAACTTAATCATTGTCATTTTTTCATTTATTGAAGGAAATTTCTAATTTCAGACGTGTAATTGTTTTCGAAAGCTACAGTAGATTTCAACGTTATTAACTGTTGTAATCCATGAATACCCAATGAGAGATTACCAGGATATTTTGGGGACATGTCCAAAGTATAGATGATAACTAAA
This sequence comes from Modiolus philippinarum, assembly GCA_002080025.1. Taxonomy (NCBI): domain Eukaryota; kingdom Metazoa; phylum Mollusca; class Bivalvia; order Mytilida; family Modiolidae; genus Modiolus; species Modiolus philippinarum. Next base: position 251,421 of record MJUU01027738.1, read on the forward strand.
ATACCAGTTTTAAATGATATTTGCACATATCTTAAAGTACTAAGGGTTTTGCAGGGGATATATTAATCTGAAGTGTTCATTCTACACAATATTAAGAACACAAAAATAAGCCGAGTCAAACACCAATTTAACTATTACATATAAAAAGCTAAAGGGAAATGAGCTTTTAGCAAGAACTCAAAACAAAGCTCTCTTAGTTCAGGTGAGTTGAATTTCAATAATGAATATTTTTCCCTTTTACATTTGAATAGAGTTTCAAAAAAAACCAACAAAAAACAAAAACAAAAACAAAACAAAAAATACAAAAAAAAAAAAAAAAACAACAATAAAAAACAACAAAAACAAACAAACAAATGACATACACAATTGATCACGAATGAATACAAACTACGAAATGAATGCCAAATGTACCGAAGTTGTAAAAGATTCAAATTCAATATAGCAATTTTTGGATCTAACTTAAAAGTGATCAGTAGTGGACAAAGTCGCAAAACCATCTAAAATCACTTAAAATACGTTAATGAAATGACTAGGCACAATTAATTAAAAACTTCCAGAACTTTCAACTTATACTATATTTTATTTGGTATAAAGTCAAATAATGCTAAGCTGCCAATTAGCAATCGGAAATGAAAACCCAGAGGCTCACCTGAACCTGTATTTCTCACCTGGCAACAATCAGCCTCTGGGCAAAATTTTAACACGGGTAATCAATGATTACAAAGTTCGCCTCATCATATGGCACATTGTCACAGCAACCCAGTTTTGTCTAGTTGCTGACCTACCATCAGAGATATATACGTTATATGATCCTAATATCTATAGCAATGGAGACATGAATTCATCCGAAAACTTGAATGTAAGTTGATCAAGCTAATAAAGGGCAAAAACAATTACAATGGTTTAAGAATTTCTTTCAAAATTGCAGGTAGATATTGACATGGCAAACATTTTATCAATTTACTTCTAACCTCTTTTACTTATAGTTTGGGAAATAAATGATGAAAGACTTAAAAACTGTAAAAATTTTCGTGATTAAAGGACAATAACTCCTACAATGGTTTCGGAATTTCTTTCAAAATTGAAGGGAAGGTAGATCTTTTCATGGCAAATTTTTTATCCTCTATTTTTTTTATAGTCTTGGCATTAAGAAACAAACAAAAACAAAAAAAAAAAAAAAAAAAAAAAAAAAAACAAAAAACAAAAAAAAAAGGACGAATTCGGTTGAATTTTAGAAAAAAAAATCGGTCAAAAAGGGCAATAACTCCTACGTAGTCTTTTGGATTTTCCACAAATTGCAGGCTAGGTAGATATTGAAAGGACAAAAACTTCATACTTCTAATATCTACCATTTATAGTTTGGGAAATAAATGACGAAAAACATAAAATTATAAAATTTTCTAGATTAAAGGGCAATAACTCTTACAAGGGTTTCTGAATTTCTTTCGAAATTGAAGGGAAGGTAGATCTTGTCATGGCAAATATTTCATCATTTTACACTTGACCTCTATTTTTTTTATAGTTTTGGAATTAAAAGACAAAAAGAGAGGAAAATTTAGTCAAAAAGGGCAATAACTCCTACAAGGTCTTTTGGTTTTTCAACGTGTAGGTTAGGTAGTTATTGATATGGCAAACATTTCATCAATTTAATTCATCGTTTATAATTTCGGAAATATATGACAAAAAACTTAAAAATTGTAAAATTTATGTGATTAAAGGGCAATTATTCATATATGGGTTTCCAAATTTCTTTCAAAAATGAGGAGTAGGTAGATCTTGTCATGGCAAAAATTTCACCAATTTATTTCGAAGCCATATCATTTATAGTTTCGGAAATAAATGACGAAAAACGTAAAGATTGTAAAATTTTCTTGATTAAAGGGTAATAACTAAAGATTGTAAAATTTTCTTGATTAAAGGGTAATAACTCTTACATGGGTTTCGAATTTCTTTTAAAATTAAAGGGCAGGTAGATTTTGTCATGGCATACATTTTATCAGTTTACACTGAACCTCTATCGTTTATAGTTTTCCAAAAAGGTGAAAATTTTGAAAATTCGGTAAAAAGGGCAATAACTCCCACATAGATTTTTGGATTTCCTTCAAAATTGCAGGGTGGGTAGATCTGGTCATTTAGAACAATTTTAACCTGTCAGATTTTTTTATATCTGTGACGCTAATTTGAGTTATTGGCCCAAAACTGCAATTTACCCCAATGTTCTAGTTTTTGCTTTCAGCGGCCATGTTGGTTAGCCGGCGGAAAAATCCAACATCAGTTTCAGAAGCAATACCATGGGGATAATTCAGGCAAAATTTGGTTTCATTTGGCCCGGTGGTTTCAGAGGAGAAGATTTTTGAAATTGTTGACGGGCGGAAGGACGACAGACGACGGACGCATAGTGATGGTAAAAGCTCACAGGGCCTGTTAGCAAGGTGAGCTAGCAAGTGGTATTTCACTTAAGGCAATTGAGATTAAATATTAGCCGTCTCGTCATTTACTATAATTTGCACATATCGGCTAATCTATACATATATTTTTTAATGATTAATACACTTTGAGTAATTTCAAATCGTACACTTGATACTGAATTGAAGGATATACGTTTTGTATCCCTAACAGAAAGATGTTAATTTGATTACATTTTGGATGGTAAATTATTAGTATTGGAAAATTTACAAATAAATCTTTTTTCGTTAAATTGACCTTGGTACCATAACTGTGTCATGATGTATATTGTTTGATTGTATAAAAATGGAATAAAAAACTATTATGTCTATATTAAATTCAAATGATGCAAGGTTAATATAACACTGAATAGACAAATATTTCTCTCCTTATTTTTAAAATTTAGTTAAGCCCTCACGTATTACAAATAAAATCTTAAAGATGAATTTGATATTAACGGGATTACTGCAATTTAGCGTGTTTTTCAAGCGACAACCTTATTGACGGGCGGGACCACTCAAATAACAGAATGAATGCTCTCTGAAAATTTCGTATTTAATGCTCTTATGGAGTAAAACCCACATTGATAGGGATAGTTTTCAGGTTTGAAGTCTATACTTTGGTTTGTCTTTTTATCCAGAGAAAACGGCTATTAAGGTTTTTTTTTTAATTCAGAATTAGAATTTTCCGGATTTTTATCATAAAGTAGCAAAGTCATACATCAACATACAATATAAGTCAACATGCAAAAAGATAATTTGTCAAAAATAGCCCTTTATTTCGTTCTCAAGTACATTTATTGGTGAACCAGTTAATGTGTGACTATTGTAATATGTTATTTAAAAGTTATAATAAAAGCTTAATATATATGTTGGGAAATAGAGGATGCACAAATAAGTAATTCTGCATAGGAAATGTAACAACGAATGAAGAACTAAATCACTAACAACCAAAAATATTGAGCCAACACGCCTCTTTCATTATTTTCTAAATATTTCCTGTTTTTGTCTCTTGTTTTATACTTTTACAAGTTCAGTATGATACTTTATACAGGGTGAAATTAGAAATATCGGCATGTAGCTTGACTTTTCGTTATGTCATTAAAACGGCGTTCCAGTGGTTTGTATGCCTAAAATGGAACTGAGTCTTATTCATATATGGTTTAAACCTTTCTTTAATTAGTTACATTAGTGCAACAAAAAGTCCAGTAATGCATTCTTTGTTATTACTAACTTTATAATTGTCATTGTTTTCTTTTGTTCAAGGAATTCTCTAAAAAGACAGCCATGTAATTGTTTTTGAATACTGCCTTAGAAAATAAAAAGTGGGTTTCAACGTTATTACATGAATATAATCCATGAATACTCAATGAGAGATTTCCAAGGTTTTTGTTTTGATATGAACCATCAGTCTTTTTCAAAGTAGTGATGATCACTGAAACATCAGTTGGATAAGCGTTTGCACAGCTCTGAATGTACAAAGTAAAATGTATAGTGACTTTTACAGGGGAAATAAATAAATAAATTTAAAGGGTTCATTTTACAGAAAGGCAGGAACAGAAAAATAAGGCAAATGAAACACCAAATGAAGTATCTCCTATAGATAACAAAAAGCTAAAGAGCCTAAAGCAACAACATAAAACCAGATGATAAATCGGAAAACAGGATTGGGAAAAGGTGACCTGTTACTTAAATTTTTTATCTGTCCCGTTAAGTACATCAGTTTGCACATATATAAACGCCACTATACTCTGTCTTAAAATTTATACATTATCTTTTACAAGCATTAAAGATTTTTGATAGCACTGTCTTATTTTCGAAATCTGTATTTGGTGCAACACCTTCAAAATTCAATAAATACCAAAGTTGCATGTTAGTCAGAAAACTTCGTTATGCTGTACGCTGTACACGTGTTTCAAGGAGGAACATCTCATCAGCAGCATTAGAATCAAACAATATGGAAAGCCATAAACCAAAAGTAGCAAAAAAAAATTAAAAAAAAGGTACTCATTACAAAGAAAAAAAAAGAAAAAAAATTTACTCATTACCAAAAATACCGAAACTTATTTTTCTAAGAAATTAATGTTGCGACCATTGAATCTGGGAAGTATATACAAGTGAAAATGTCTTACATCATTGAATATTAAAATATAACATTTTACCTCCTGGCCTGTGAAGGTTCCACTTTCTCCTGTCCGTTTAGTTCCAAAAGTTGTAAAAGTGAAATTTATCGTTAGTCATTATTTATTTATCTTTATAATCAGAATGGCAATAAAAGTCAAAGTTCTTCTTGTGTAATTTCTTCGACCATTTCATAACTGTTGTTTATGTAAACTCCCACAAAATCAGCTGCCAAATAACATTCAATTCCATGTTTTGTTAATTTCCTGATGATGTTATTGATTCCATCCTGATGAAATTGACATAGAAGAAACCTCATCGGATACACGTGTTATTAGATAAAACATTTTATGTTTTCTAAAAAAAAGTACGATCATCCGGAGAAATCAGACAAGAGGTGCTTAATCCCTATGGGAATTTTTATCTTGTTTCAGTTCATATGTAGAAAAAGGTTATCAGAACTTCAATAGCATTTGCTTTCAAAAGTAGAGACTAACTTGAAAAGGTTCATCTTCAAACCACTTTTAATAAATGGAATATTAATACAACATACAGCAAGTTTGAACTATTGAAAGTTTCTGATCAATTTAATAAGAGGTCCTTGCCTATTGAAATATTCCATATTGATATATTTATTCAGACAAAAACAGCATCTCAGACCAATCTACAAAACGTCTATTCATTAACTGTTTTATCAATTTCGTTCGTGTAAAACAATAAATGTCCTAACTTATACTACCAATTTGATCATTTGTGCGAAAATAAATTCCTGTCGTCAGACAATTTGCTCCTCAAAATATGGTACTTCGACAATATTATTCAATTAGCAAACATTGCGAGCCCAATTTCTGCAAAGTAATATAATTAGTTCATGAATAATTTAAAAACGAGAAGGAAACTTGTTAATCAGTAACGACTGTACTGTTATCGAATACTGCCAACAGGATGCATTTATGTCTCTTATGGGGAAATATATTCTTTCGTCAATCTCATTTTCCAAAAAGATATTACCTGAAATATCTAGTGTATTGTTTTAATGGAAATTAACTCTCAATTCAACTTCTAATTAATGAAAGGTTAATGAGAAATTAATGGTAGTGTCAACAAGACAATTTGAAAATTTGTTAAAATTGTCTCAAATTATCCAAAGTATTCAGTTTCCCATTTTTGTCAAATTTAATTTTTTAAGGTTATATATTGTGATTTAAAATTCCTTCTTAAGGAAATCCAATTTCACATTCATGGCGTTAAGACAATGTCAGAATTTAAAGTCTGTATAAATTCCATAGAGATTTGAATCTTCATCATTCGAAAACACTTATTGAATATTACAACGATGCATTAATCTTTCAAAACTTATAACTTTATAAATATTGCCAGACCCAGAAAGGGAGAAATGATGCATTTTTTTTGAAAATTTGTGCATACTACAACCTAGCTTTTACTACTTTCTCCAAGGTTGACAGTATTTCACTGTCACTTTCGGATCAAACAAAAATATCGTTTTGCTTAGATCTAATTCTTATGACTGACAGTATCCGTACTATCGAATATGATACCAATGACACTGATAGTGTAGAAAAAAAATTCACCATCAAGTTTATCGACATAGCAGAAGAGTATATACCGCCCAAGACAGTAACTGTACAACATAACGACAAATCGTGGATAACTTCTGAAGAAGATATTTTTTATAAATCTGTTTTGGAGACTTTTGACATTCAAAACTGACATGAATCGGAAATTAAAAAAATCAGAAATTTAAAAAGAATTAGAAATCAGAAAATTAGAATTAGAAAGAGAACAAAGAAAATTAGAAATTGAATAGCAAGAAAAAGAAAGAGAGCTAAAGTTTCAATTAGAAATGAATATTGGAATTAGCCGAAAAGAATCAACACCTTTCTCAGAATTCTCAGACATTTGATGTTGCTAAAATTTAGTTTGGTCCCTCCTTTTCAAGAAAAGGATGTTGACAAATATTTTCTGCATTTTGAGAAAATAACTCAAAATTTTAAGTGGCCAAAACAAATCCATTTGGTCAATGTTATTATAGAGTGTATTAACTGGTAGGGCCAAGGAAAGTTACACTCAGTTGTCAGGAGAACAGGCTTCTGATTATGACACTGTAAAAGAGTTAATTCTTAAAGCCTATGAACTGGTCCGTGAAGCATATCGTCAAAAATTAGAAATGCATAACCTATGTAGAGTTTGCTAGTATTTGACCGTTGTTGTACATCAAAGAAAATAAATAACAATCATGAGAAATTTCGTCAGCTAGTTTTAATTAAAGATTTTAAAAGGTGTCTTAGTACTGATATTAAAACTTTTATTGGTGAACAAAAGCTGAAACTTTGGAAATGTTTGCACATTTAGCTGATGATTTTTTTCACGTACTCATAACACACAATTTTTTGATAAACCACAGACATTTTTCAGGAATTATAATAATTCCACAAATTTTTCACCCAACCCTACAAATGATATAAATAGCACGTCCAAATCGCATGCCCCCTCACAGTCACAGAGGCCATTTAAGTGATTTCGTGTAAGTAGGAAGGCCATAAAAGGGAGGAGGGGCAAAATCAATCAATATTGCAAAACAATTGCAACAAAGGAAATAACAGAACAAAAAATAGAACCAAATTACGGGCGGCAAGAATTCAGTTAATAAAACAGGAGTAGAATCAAGTGCTTTAGAGAAATTGACATCTTCTGATGACCTTTCTTGAACTACCGGTGTCAGTCTGGGTCAAAATGAGAGTTAACATATGAGTGCTGAAGTCTTGAATCTTTGCTCTTTTCACAGGTTTTGTCTTGGTTTTCAGTCTGGTGTTCTGGTTTTAGCCGTGTATCTGGGCTTTGATTTATTGAGGCATTTTTGTTCCTTCATTATTCTGCTGCTGCTTGATAACATTTCACTGCGAAAGCAACGAAATGAAAAATTAGTTAGTTTTTTTAAACAAGAGGTCTCAATAGCCCATATTGCTCACCTGGATCATTTCCGACACAGGCTGCCAAATAAACCTCTATATTGAAGGGTCTCAGTCTCATTTTCTGCAATGAAGAGATATAAGTTGTCGAAATCGCCATTTACATTTACAGTAACTTCGATATTTAATTATTTCAAATTATGTCATGAAACCTTAAATAATAGTATTCAGTGTAAACCTATTTTCCTTCTGACCTCCTAGTTAAAAAAGTGATGGATTTGTAGGACACAGAAATAAACAGATTTAAAGAAAACTATTATAGTGACCAAGTTTATTTCCAACTGGTCGCAAAAAACAATTTTGTGGTTCTCTAGGATGTCTAAATTTTTATATTTCCCTTTGTATGAGGATCCAATGTTAAACTAACTTCGAGGCTGCTTTCCTTATGTTGGATAACAGATCAGCACCAAAGTCACAACACTTGGTCAGCACCTCATTAATATCAAGTTTTATCCATTCAGAAATTTTCTAGATTTTTGTATGTATTTTTCGATACGGCCCAATGTTAAACCAACTCAATCGCTAGTGACCATGTAGTAACACAGATTGGTACCAAAGTAACAATAGTTGATTAAAAACTCAAAAGTAACATTCATGCCAAATTTAATTTAAATCCATTCAGTGGTCCTCTAGAAGAATTTTTTATGTATGCATTTCCCAAAGGTTCAAATGTTAGAAAAGTTCCTGCTTGCCACATGTTGGATGATAGATAGGCACCAATAATAACAACTCTTGAAGATCACATCATGATTAATATTCATGCCATGTTTGGTTCTCTAAAGAAGACCTTTGCATTCTTCCAAAAGGTGCAACGGAAAACTAAGTTCACAGATAGCATCTATGTTGGATGACGGATAGGCACCAAGTTAACAGCACATAGTCAGAACCTCAACATTCAAGTCGTGTTTGGTTTAAACCCTTTGAGAGGTTTTCTAGAAAAAAATATCTTTGCATGCATTTCAATTACAGCCCGATGATAAATTAAGTTCCCGGTAGCAGCTATCTTGTAAGACAGATAGAAACCAAAGTAACAACAATTTGTCAGCATTTAATTTGTACTGAGCAACCATGCAATTGGTTTGAATCCATTCATGTGTTCTGTAGAAGGGAATCTTGGATAACATAAAGGCACCAAAGTAACAAAACTTGGTCAGCACCTTATAAGAATGCTATGAGTAATTTTCATTTTAATGTTTTGTTTAAAAATATATAGAGCCACTCTTACAATACACCGTATAACCTGAACGGACGCCATACGTACATAAAAAAATACACCCGTTCGTCTCCTTTCATGTACAGATTTGTCGTTCAATATTTATCTGGTGAAAACGGTTATATGTTCGTTCATGTCCGTTCATTGAGGTCCATGGGGAAGGAAATATTATGCTTTTGAATGGAGTAAACCAGAGGAGTCCCAAAATAGGAAAGAAATTCCAAAAGTTGAGAAGTGAACCCTCTCAATCTTCTTATTAGATCGTTTTATATGAACCCTTTCGTTTTATAAATTCGTTCTCCTCGGTACTCGTCCGGTATGTTACCGTTATAAATACATTTTATTTGTTGCTCTTCCGGTAGCGCCCCGGTGTCAGTCCGGTGCGAGTTTGGTTTATTCGATTGGTGGAAGGCCTGTGTATCTACGGTGTACAAACTGTACGCCTCCGGTTATTGTGCGTTTTCATTGTAATTCGTTAACGAAGAAAACAAAGAAGATCGTCGTTTGCTTTCCTAAGGATCCAATGTTAAACAAAGTTCCTGACTGGCAGCCATTTCGGTAGATTGATCGACACCAAAGTAACAACACCTCGTGAGCACCTCAACAATTATGTTTTGATTAATTTCATGTAGTCAGCTGTTATCAGAAGAAGTTCATTGTATGCATTTTTAAATATGGACCAATGCTAAACTTAACTCCCCGCATGAGGCCATGTTTGATGACAGATCAGCACCAAAGTAATCATACTTGTACAGCAACTTATAAGTAACATTCATGCCACCTTTTATTAAAATTAGATAAGTGGTTCTCTAGAAGAACATTTTGTATGCATTCCTATAGGGTCCAATATTAAATTAAGACTCCCACTGGCAGTCATATTGAATAACACATCGTAACACATCGTCACCAAAGTAACAACTTACAAGTAACATGTTTGGTTTAAATCCATTAAGCTTATTTCGATAACATCTTTGTATAATCAATAAAGGGGTATAGGAGTAAATTCACATTAGTAACAAAGTCTGTACAAATTCATGGTAAAAACAAGCAATGGAACATCGCCTTTGTTATTGTTCTTCATCTTGAAGTCACCACGAGGCCTTCGAGAGTGATCTTTGCTCATACCGCACAGTTGTATGCATTTTTCATTGGGTCAAATTTTATTTTTTACAAAAGGATATGGAGTAAATGACATGAGACCATAACACATATGTTAACTCCAACTGCAATAATTTAAATGAGCTGTATGGCCATTTCGGAAATTTATTCCTCATCAGCATTACTAGAAACCAAACAAAGGAAATCCATAATTTCAAAAAATGTTTAAATGCATAAAACCAAACGTCAATAAAATCCGAATAATCAGTAACATCAAATATAGCTCAGGACAAAACAACGATGGTGGAAGTTAATCCTTCGGATTTAGAATTTACATAAATTTAAATAATAGTAATTGAACAAAGTGTACACATGAGATAGTATCTTATGTACAAGTACACCATATCTAAGAAAAATAAAGAGCATACATCTCTACCACGGGGAATTGTTTTACCAACCCCACATTGCAATAAAAGACAAACTCCTGAATTAAATATTTTACAAAAGGATATGGAGTAAATGAACATGAGACCATAACACATATGTTAACTCCAACTGCAATAATTAGACTAAGTTCCTCACTAGCGGCGATCTTTGACAAAAAACAAGCAAAAAAGCTAAGTCAGCACCTCAGAAGTATCATCTTAACTGTGTTTAATTTCAATCTAATCTTGTTGTCATGTTGGATGACGGGTCATCCAAAAGTTACATTCAGCCCAAAATTGGGTTTGGTTAGAATATATTCAGTGGCCCTCAAAAAGAAGTTTAAAAGAAGATCTGTTAACGACGACGACGACAGACGACGGACGCAAATTGATTACTAAAACTCGGCTATACCTTCGGCCCAGATGAGCTTAGAAAGAAAACAGTATGTTACAGAAATATAAATAAGAAAAATCACTTAGAACTATCAAATATATTATTCCATTTTTTTATTGCATAGTAAAAAAATATTGTACAATGGTCAAATTTAACATGTACCGAACATGTACATATGCAAAGCGTCAACAATGGAAAAGATTGTCATCTTTTTCAACATTTTTGATGTGCCAACAATGCACACTGGACATGCATGAAACCCTCCTTATACAAACTAGTTCTCTATCAGATTTTAAACATCTTTGACATTATGGTCTTCCAAACGTTTAGATTTTATCTGCACTGAAGAGACATAAATTGTCGAAATGTGCATATGCAGAATCAAAATTCACAGTAATTCGGTATCTAGTTATTCAGTAGAAATACAACCACAGCTCAATGTACAAAAAATATTCATTTTCTTGGTATTGGACGCAATGTTCAACTCTTTGGCGTGTATGTAAAGAATAAGTCTATTCTATTATCATATTCTTTCAGTGTAATTACACATTTTTAAATTTCATGATCAATACAACACTAATTTTTTTTATAAAGTTCAGGACGCAAGATAGTTTTTGCAAACTCAAGGCAAATTTTGTTTTACGCAAGTAGATCTGCCATAACACGTTCTGGTATAACAAATCAGTTTGGATTTCCGTCCGTTTGCTTGAAGTTAAAGGCCACAAGACCGAAAATTTTAGACAGTCATTCTTTCTTAATTTGTGATTTTAGCTGATAGTTTAATTTTTATTTGGTATACTTCGTCTAATTTACTTTTGAACCTGTGGCCTGTTTTTACCAGTATCATTTTGTTAAAATATTTCAACGTTTTAGTTCCGTTCTATGTGTAAATACACAAGAAATCAAGGTTTTACTGTCGCTGGATTCGTTTTAGCATCCTACTGTCAATAAAGATTTGTTTTAATTTTTACATTTATTGTCAGTTTTCATTCATTTTCATTTTGCAAACTGAAACATTCCTGTTCTTATGTTCATATGATAAAAAGTATTTTTCATGTTCGAATTTAATTGTGGGTAAAAGAGATTTAAAATGCTATAATGCTTATGGAGTATATTGTTCACAACTGATTCGTTACGAGCTAGCTTTAATTTATATACAAACTTTCACATTCGACATACTTATCTCCTTGATGCCTTATTAATCAAGGTTTCAAAAAAGATTCCCGTTGCCCTATCACTGAAAAAGTTCTTTGATATATATGTCATTTGTGAAAAATTTTAAGTTTCTCTCTGAACTGTGATCCAGATTCTTTTTTAACCTAATACTGGGATGATCATTTCTTTTTACTGTCTACGACCTATCAATAGCAATTGCTGTTGAGTTGCTACTGGACACTACCTCAATGGAAGGAGAGGTTTGGTGGGCCATAAAAACAGTTCAACCCACCATTTCTTTTGATTTTCCCGTACCAAGTCAGAAACATTGTCTATTATTTTCCAATTAGTTTCCACCTGATTGTCTCTTTGCCTCTTAGACTTTTGAACTTGACAATTCTGTTTGGTAATTTTGTTATTACTCCATGCTAAAGCAGGTATGATTAAGTAAATACTTCATAGCTTTCAATTCGCCATTCGACAATTTCAATTTTGAAAAAAATTTATCTGTCTTGACGAATTAATGTTAAATCATTTGCCATGGTCACTCGAAAATAAAAATAAACTTAAATTCAGAAGTCTCATAATGAACAGTAATTTTCGTTATGCTGTTCACGTGTTTCAAGGAGTAACCTCTCATCAGCAGCATTAGAATCAAATAAAATGGGAAGCCATAATCCAAAGGTAGTCAAAAAAGAAACGCTCATTACCAAAAATATCGAAAAGAGAGGCCAAATCCAGTACCAAAGACATCCACCTAGTGGCCATACACGGAACGAAGCCTCAGTATTTTTAAGGGGTTAGAATTATGACACAGTACATTTCTATAAAAGACAAGGTATTTTTTTCATGTCAGACACGTCCGACTATTGGGCAGGTGAATACTCTCGGGGACCTCTTGTCGACCAGCAGTGGCACCGACCAAATGGTTTCAAAATACTAAAATACCGAAGTTGCATAATGAACAGTAAATTTCGTTATGCTGTACACGTGTTCCAAGGAGTAACCTCTCATTAGCAGCATTAGAATCAAATAAAATGGAAAGCCATACTCCGAAGTTAGTCAAAAAAGAAGTACTCATTACCAAAAGATAAGTTCGAGAATGGAATGCAGGACCTTACAACTGATTCATCGGGATTCAGGTCGAGAACTAAACGAAGATTAAATGTTTCTTTAAAGTTTACTCATCGAAATTTAAATAAACAATTTGAAAAAAGTCATTTAACTGGGTTTCCGTCAGACAAGGCATGAAAGGGTGAGTGACTGTCAAAAGGGTGCCAATTTGTAACAGTAAATCTCCTGAAGCTTTTGATAGAGAACATTTTCATTCTGCGGTCCTTAATAACCTTTATCAAACTGTTAGAAGGTGGACACGACACAGATTGGAGTTCCTATCCAATTTTATTATTACATCCCTAAACAGATATGTAAAATACTCGCATTTATTCGGAAAGACCTCTCAAAGTATTCGTATAACTTCGCAAAGTCATCGCATATATACTCAAAATGGTCGAGTGAATACGTGTTTATACGTAAAGCAATCGTAAAACGACCGTAAAATACACGCAGTTATTTGTAAATACATCGCAAAACGTTTGAAGAACCAAATTGTCCACCCTGCACATGAATCGGTTTTCAGGGGCTCCGACTACATAGCTGTCGGGCGCGTTCCCAGTTGGTGCAAAGAGGAATACCATGTCTATGCTGAGTAGTCGGGTAAACGGAAAGCTCGAACGCGAACCATTGTAGCCAAACCGTCTGGAGAAACTCCACGTTCCGTGCAGTATAAAAACCCTTTCTATATTGTCTAAAGAGAGTAAATTAAGTCACTGGGACTCGTATAGACAGCTGAATTTCCTGCCACTACCAATTTCTCCCATTGGCAATCAAAACTCACCGTCCCTGTTGTCTTAACTTTTTTTCTTTCTTCTCCTATTTATATATTTTTTAACTGATTAACTTGTTCGCGTCCTTATAGCATAAATATTGCTTTCTAACTAATCAATCAGTCAATCAACCAACCAAATTGTCCACGATTTATTGCGAATACTTAACGATTTGTTGCGATCGGTTAAAGATGACTTACGAATTAAGATTGGTTTACGAGGTTTTTACGGATGAAATAATCGCTAAAGATTCGTGGACATTCGTGTAAAAATGTTTGACATGTCAAAAAATTTTCATGTCCTTACACGAATCCAGACGAATATCTACGAATGTCTGCGAGTTATTCACGAATATCGAGTTAAATACAGATGCTTGCGAACGACTACGAATCGCTAATTCGTAAGGATTCGGAAGAGAAATTCGTTTATTTGAAGGGAGTATAAGACAATTAAAATTGACTGCGGCGCAACATCGATTTTGAAAAGGGGTGTACATTTTGTACATACTAGTCTTTTAGGACGTTTTTGTTAAAATAGAAAATCCTATAAATATGTCATGTGCATGTCCAATTGGTAAAGACTTGTTAAAGGTTAGTTTAATTATAGCCATACATGTAGGAAAATCCCCGAGTATTATTAGCTGATGTACCAAAATATCTCCTATGTTGAAAGATGAAGTGAAGCATTTCAGTAAAACAATACCTATTGTTTAATACATTGGCAAACGAATACCGAAGCAAGAACGACGAAAGGGGGGAATTCTGAAATCATAAACATAAAATCACGGCAATCCACATTCAACACGAATCATGCGAATTGAGACAGCACGACAAAGACAAAAAAAAAATAGAACTAGATTTGCAATTGCAAGCAATAGCCGAAGTCACCCCAGACAACCCATTCGATGATTCCACCTTAATCGCAGCATCAAAATCTACATAGAAATCAATTTTTGTTGACGTATTTTGGTACCCATCTTGGAAATGACGGCCATTTTGAATTTTTTTTCGGTAAAAAAATCATCTCCTTTTTTTCGGTAAAAAAAATCATCAAACCATAGACTTTTCAAACCTGTCCGCGAATCAGCCAACGAACCTGATAACCGGACAATTCTCAAAATTCAATTCGCCAATAAAGGCATGGACGCCATAAATCTCGCTAACATTCTACATAGCAAAACAGTAACATCAAACATTCCACCTTACTTCAAAGATCAATCTGTTCCACTTATTTCGTATTCCTACACTAAACCCATTGCAACTTCCATTTTCAATTACGAACGGGTATTGCGTGATTTCAAAATTGACGACTTCAAAGCCAAACCACCTGATTGCACTTGCTCCACTTCCCCCTTCAATTACAGTCCGGCTGGACACGTGATAACCGTTGACCTAAATATTATAGACAATATCAAACTAAGAGAGGTTTTTTCAAAAGATCCCAAATTCCGTGAACCCCAGCATATCAACTGGAAGTACAACTTCAAAATTTTGATGGATGCAGTTGAGGACTATGCGAGGAAGTGGGCAAAGAAAGAGAGAGAAGATGTCGAGACGTTGTCCGACTGGATCAGGTCCATTAAGTCGTTAATTGTGAATCGTATTCGGCGTTTGAAAACATCAATGAAATCCAGAAATCAAAGTATATTTGAAGATCCCCTCGTTAGGAAAACTATGGACAACCTCCATGAAAATTACGTCATTGTCCCTGCAGACAAAGCTTCTAACAACATACTGTTCGTGTGTAAGAAACACTATCTTGACTGTCTGGTTAAGGAGATGGGAATTGACAGTTCATCAGGAAACCC
>MJUU01027738.1:268160-302454 GCA_002080025.1 Modiolus philippinarum
TTATCTTTTTATTTCCGTGCATTGTAGCTGTCTCACGTCCTTGTTTTGTCTTTGTTTTTATCTGTTACCGTTTTTGCCATGTCTTTGGACTTCGATTTTTGTAGTCATCGCTTCCCTTGTTCCTTCGGTATTCTACTGCCGTTGCTCCTTATATTGATCTAACTTCATGCCAAATTTCATTTCATTATGTCAAGCCATTTCAAAATAATCCTTCGGACAAAAATTATTGGAAGAATAATAATAATAAAAAGAAGAAGAATAATAATCAGAAGAAACGTAGAATAACAACATGTCACCCCGACTCGTCTGCGGTGACATAATAAAATGAACAAGAACGCCACACAACTAAAGCACTAGCAGTGTGAACCCCTACAAAGACTTAGGTATCATCAGGTGCTCCGGAAGGTTAAGCATGTGTGAATCTTACTTGGGGCATTGTATTGTCAATCAACTCTTGATTAAATTACCTCAAGAAAAAATTTCCTTCATTGATTCAGAATTTTGTACATGCTAAATAATGATATACAAAATATTGACCATTAGGAATTTTTTTCAAATAATTATATTTTGATTTCTGTTTTTTTATAATAAGAAAGAATTTTTTCTGTGTTAAATTCGTGCATCAGTTTTTTTATATGTCCAATAATACTTATTTAAGAAATAGATTATTGCAAGCGGGCTCTATGCGAATTAGAACATGGGCAGACCTTATATTTGTCAATATTTTATACCGAGCGATAGCGAGGTATAAAATGAAGACAAATATAAGGTCTGACCATGTTCTAATTCGCATAGAGCCCAATTGCAATAATCTATTTCGATTCTAATATATTTAACAAGCGTTTTGAACATTCGAAGTGGCTCTTATAGGGCAATATTGGGTTTGACACTAGAATTAAAATATGTCGGAAAACTGCATACATACACACATAAATGGACATAGAGAAATCTAAATTCGTTATTTTATTACAGCAAGTTGCTCATATGCTTATGAATTAATACAAATAATCTGTTGTAAAAATATAAAATACGGATATTTAAAATCGAAGCGGGTATGAATGTGAGCTGGTTGTATATCTGACTTATATGGCTGTTTAGTTATGTTATATTTGAAGCCAAAAAAAGAAAAGAAAAGGAATAAAAGTCAAATTAATAATTTTATTAACATTGAAAATTCAAATTTTTATATGTAAATTGTAGACCATGATATGCAACATAGATAAGATTTCATAACAACAACACATTCGTTGCTAGGTTACGGTTATGTCAATTTCAGTTCCGAGTCTTAAATTCAGTAACTGTTGTAAATTTCAATTATTGAAATTATTTGTTGCAGCTTTTGGATGATTTATTATTTAAAGTTTATTTACACATGAATATTGAGTGAATAAAACGTGAAACTGCACATTACGAATGTCCTTTTGTGAAAGATATACGCATGTGCTAAAAAATATTGTTGGAATTAGTACATAGCTTTGTTTCCAAAGCCAAAGAAGAGAGTCATATTAGAATGACAAATAAACTACATTTAGCATTTATTATTTTAAATATTATTAAAAGTATTCACTATGATATTTCCTCTTGTGGAAACAATTTTCCATGAAATCCCAAAACTACTATAATAATGAGACAAATTAAACAGGAAATTCTCATGTTAAAAATACCTAGGAAAACATCTAATAAATTTAGTATTGTATTCCATATTCCAGACTGCTTTTTTAAGAACTGTAACAAAATTTGATTAAAAAAAGTTAAAAAGCTGGAAATGAACTGTAACAAAATTTGATTAAAAAAAGTTAAAAAGCTGGAAATGTCTCACCATCACTGATTTTCTATGAACAAGACAGTTTCACAAGCACAGCTTATACAATGTTAAATCTCACAAAATTCCACCAATGAGCTAATAAAAAGAAAAGACAAAACAAGGTAATCTGGACACACAGATGCATAACATCTGAGTTTAATTTAGTTTAATTTAATGCAATTTCAAGTCTCAAAAAAAAAGAAAAAAAAAGAAAAAAAAGAAAATTAAAGAACTGGGAATATAAAATATGCATTTAAAATATTCTGGGAAAATTATTACCCTGATGGCCATTCTTTTAATTTGTATTTTATTACTGAGCAATCATTACATGACAAAGGAATAAGTTGTATAAAATTCTGGACCAAGGGAGAAAAATTTTTCACCAGGTAATTTAATCAAGAGTTGATTGGCCATAGCATGCCCCAAGTCAGATTCACACCTATACAAAGGTATTGTTTGACTGAAATGCGTCAGTTCATCACTCAATATAGGAGATATTTTGGTACATCAGCTAATAATACTCGGGGATTTTCCTAGGGGTATGGCTAAAAGTATTCACATAATTTCCTTTGCTTGTGGTGAAAGGGGGCGTATGCCACCTCCTCTGCTCCTTGAATATACCACAGACTATGTTTACAATCAACCTTTTCAGAAAATAACAGGGATGGGCATTTTTTTAAAAACATTTTTACAACAAACAGTGAAAATTGTTGTAAGCGTTTTGAAAAAAAAAACAAATGACCCAAAATTAGGATATATATCAAAGTACAAGTTTTGAGGCTGATATCTTAGAGGGATGGGATGAGAATCTTGGATTTTTTTCATTCTGGCCTGTTTTTAATTTTATATATCGTGGATATTTCAAATATTTTTAGATCCTATTAAACAGCATAAATTAGGCATCTGAAAAATGGCGTTTAGTATTTGCGCTGATCTTCTTTTCTTTTCATTTGTCCCGATTTTTTCTTTCATTTGCACCGATACTTTTTTTTTCATTTTAGCCGATTTTTCATTGGCTTATTTCTGATAAGTTACTGGTAAAATAAGTCAGTTATTATATATAAACTACTAAAAAAAATCAAAAGTGAGGGCTCTTTTTTTATGTTAAAACAACACCTAAATTGTTACAGATATAATGAGATTGATAAAATATGAACTTAAACAAAACTGCACTTTCTCCATACTTAGTTAGAGTATCAGTTCTCAGTACCCATGGCTTCCGAAACATTGTAACATCAAGCTATATACCATGATCAAGATCTAAGCCCTATTCCTCAAAGGCTTAGGGCATATACATGACTAATGCTACACTTTGTTTTTTAACTTCCCACTTTTATCTTGAAATTTCCATCTTTTTGTCATGTTAGAATAAATAAATAAATAATGACGTATTATTACATATATTTGTAAAATCTTAAACCATTTATTAAAAGATATACTGACCAGTTTCTTTATATCTTTGATTAATGTATTAAAAATGGCGCAAAAGAGAAAAAGAAATCGGTGCAAATGAATGATTGGAAATTTATAAAATCGGTCAAATTTCATACGGCCAAATTAAATAGTATCTTGCCCAACTTTCAAATATCAACGCAATTGTATTGCGCCGATATCTGCCTACAGGGTGTACTCAATCCTCAACAATTTTATGTATCGCTGATCAATTGGAAATATTTTATGTGTATTGTACTTAAATTCTATCATTTTTACATGAAAAATGTACCAGCAGGTTACACTGTAATAACTAAATCTGGGGCAAAATTTTCAAGACAGGAAGTTTTTATCTTAGATTAAATGTAGTTTCAATTGACAACAATGAAATTGTCTCCAATCACAGATAATTCATGTCCTCTGTAAATATTTAAACTAACAATAAGAATTACCTGTATTGGATACCAAAATTACACAAGAATCCATATAAGGAAAGACATATCGCTGGATCCTCATCTTGTTCAACCAATGAACTGTCTAAAGAACTAACTAAAATTTTGTCTACAGTCAAAGACCGGCATCAAGCATACTGCCAGACTATCTATACCCGAAGTCACATAAATCACATGTAGATACTCAAAAATTTGAAAGATGTATGGGAAAATCTTAAATCCCGTTTATTTTCTCAAGTACCATCTCTAAAAACATTTGATTTTTTCCACGCTTCCTCATGATAAACGAAAAAACGAATGTGTGTGTCATTCAAAAGGCCTTTGCCGATTAAAAAAAATGTACTTTTTTCAAAGACCAATTTGAAGAGAAAGGCATGCTACGATACAAAAACAGGTGTGCAATATTTTTGATTATCTTATTGATAATATATTTGTTGCATTTGGAGGTTCTTTGTTATCAACAGTAAGTTGATATCTAATGGGAACGAATTGTGCTCCTCTGCTCGACGACTCTGCACGTACCCATATTCAGGTTTAACCCTACCGCTAACTTTTGCTAGTACCGATACCAAGTCCGGCTGTCACGAGTTCCTATCGTTGTTTATGTTTGTGCTTTGTCTTGTTTGTATTTTCCTGTGTAGTTCCCGGGCAGATTGTGGTATGTGACTGTAATTTTCAGCCATTGTATCTGTTTCCTGTTATCCCCTTTGCTACTGTATTTATACTCCTACAAGACTTAATTTCCTCTGGGACTCATGAAATTAAAGATACCAGATCCTTCAATCTCACTTATAGATACATTGAAGATGCTCTTTCCATTAATAATGGGTATTTTGTTAAATGGATTCTATTAATATATCCCCCAGAATTAGAAATAAAGGAAACAACAAGAACCGCTATATCTACATCTTTTTTGGACTTACATTTCGAATTCGACGAACATGGTCATCTCAGTATTAAAATTTACGATAAAAGGGACGACTTTAATTTCAAAATTACCTATCTCCCTAACATAGACAGCAATATTCCAACTTCTCCAGCTTTCAAATTTTGACCTTATTTGTTTTTTGTTCTCTCTCAGATTTTATATACCTTTTTGGACTTTCAAATGTTTTCATTCGATCTGCAATGAAGAAACATAAAGGTGTCGAAATGATCATCTCATGATCTGCAGAAGCTACATTTACAGTAACTTCGGAATTTAGTTAGTTATTTAGTTGAATGTCAACGAACGCTTCATCTCTGGACCATGTATTTTCCTGCCCCATTTCGTGCATGAGTAATGTATCACAAAACCGGTATGTATAGTAATGATAATCGAAAAAAAAAGATTTTTAAAACAAAAGGACTTTCATCCAGCATAGTTAATTTGCTTGCAGGTTGACAGCATAACATACTATTAAAAGCAATAATTACGTTTATGCTTAAAAATAGAAACACAAAAAATACATGTTCAAATAGACATGTACAAATACCATGTAAATTTGATATACAATTGTTATACATTTTAATCTAAGTCAAATTTGATATAAAAAACAAACTACGTACATTTTGTATACTTAACTATAACCAATTTGTATAAGATGTATGAGATTTCCCTAGGAAAGTACATACACACATTAAATTAAAATTTTACACATGCTAAAATATGGCTCATATAGAGGTAATTTTGCATGTGAGTGACGGCTTTCCGAAAATCAAAGTATATCTTCATTCTTACAACATGGTGAATAAGTATTGATGTAACTAAAAGCTAGCAGGATGACAAGAAATGTGTATGTCATGGCAACTTGAAGTATTAAAGTATATATGAATTTTCAGAAATTTGTCAAAAAAGAATACATTCTTGAGAATAGATCCAAAAGCTAGGTGGACCGATATTGTCAGATACATATGAATATGTAAGAGCAATGTCCCCACTTTTGGAAAATCTTCACCATTAAGATCAATGTTAAACTTATGCACTGCCCATAATGCAGCCTTCATTTTATTACGTAACACGTACACAGATATCAAGGCGAAGCGTATATAAAGCTAGTAGCTCAACTTTCGGGTGATGTCTGATTTTTGTTGCATGATTAAACACTCATTTTTAGGAAATTATCTATGTATAAACTTCGGTAGCTCACTCACAAACTGAATAAAGTCCGAAGGACTTTATTTAAAGTTTGTGAGTGAGCTGCCGGAGTTTATACATACATAATTTCCTAAAAATCAGTGTTTAATTCTTATAATTCCAACTTTGTACGTTAAAAACTGCTTGATCCATGTTAACGACGTCTTTATTTACTGCACTATATTTTTGCGGAGCAGATTAATGGGCAAACGGAAATATCGAAAAATATTTTCATTTGTCATTCATGACGTTTACCAATGAAAATGAACTTTACAATTACATTTGGTGCAACAAAGTGGATTACCAGCAAAGTTTCATAACTCAGAATGAACATAAAGGACACTAGATGTTATCGATGCTTTTTTGCTTAAAACCTAATTTCCATACATAGAAAATTTTGAAATCGCAATTCACGTACAAATCAAACAAATTATCTTTTCGCGAAATATATATATGCATTAAGGCTGGATAACGCTGCGTTTGACATTGATGAATACTGCTGTAATTCTTTTTAGATAATTAATCAGTACAACAAAAATATCTATTGAATATTTCTTTTTCCAAATTGTTGAATGCATATAGTGTAATCTTTTGCTTATAGCAATGGGTATAAAAATAATATGTTTTATGACCTGATATGCACACGAAAGCAGGATTCTTGAAAGGATTCACTTTTCCATGAAAACGATTAACATTTCTAATTGTTACAATTACGCAACAAACTATTTTTTGCGCTTATGGAGGTGTTGCGCAATGTTATTAAAAGTTATCTGTATAATTAATATAAATCACTCTGCAGTAAAACCTTTATTTATATGAGACATGTCACCGTTCTCATATAACACTTGTTTTGTTACTTTTGGGGTATGATTATGATGAGGACCAACCAGTGACAGTACTACTGGTAAAAATAGTACTGCTTGTCCAAGTCCGAATAGAATAACTAAGATCATCACCTTAAAGAAAGACGTAAAGACATAGGACTCGGAGAATGCAAGAGTAATTATACCAACCATTGAAGAAACTGCACCATTGAATATTGGTCCACCAGACCGAATTAAAGCTTCGCTTACACGTGAATTCCGGTTATCTCCTTTAACGATAAGGAATGCGTGACAAATGTGAGCACTATAATCAACAGAAAATCCTACACTCATTATTACATGGATCATTGTAATTGAGCTCAACGAAAGACCCCAGATGTGCATGAATCCAAACAGACCCAGCATGATCGTCGCCATAGATACAGTTACAAACAAAATTACAACAGGATGTGACAGAAAAATACATGAAACAACAAACACAGCAGCTACTGATATTCCAACTGTCTGAAGTGTATTAGGTAGAACTGCAACATATTGTTCGAAGTATATAAACGCCGGAGAAAAAGCAAATACATTTAACTGTGACTCTTTTGCTATTTTCCTCATCCGCAACATTAGCTCACCTTGACCATAGGAATCCTTAATATTCCGAGTTAATACATGAAATCGTGAACGAGTAATAGTACAATTTCTACTAAACTGAACATCATTTGAAAACATTTCATGTTTAGACAAAAAGGTTTTTAAATTTTTACAGAACATGTACTGCGAAGAATTTGTATAAGAAGCAGACGACATATAACTGGTTAACCAGTTTATATCATTCTCATCGTCAGTGTCCGTATCCTTTCTGATATTGTTAAACAGACGTCTAAAACGATCTTCAGATGTCAAGGATGAATAGTCGTTTTCGGTTGAAATGAAAGAAATGACAAAAGTGGATGGAAAGTAATCATAGTCCCAATTGCTGTAAAAATGATAATATGACGATTCTGATACTAAGTTTCGCAGAAGTAAACCTTGTTTTAAGTGAATTGTTCCCCATATTGATAATCCAACATATGCACAAAAACCCAAAAGTACAAATATTTTAACGGGCAACCATAAAACTAATCTTGGCAATATAATTGTTGGAATTTTTTCCAGAAAACTTTCTTGATCACTGCGCGTGGATGGTCTGGATCCACTACAACATGCAATTTTGCAACTCCCAGCACCTTCATCCTCCAGTTCTTTTTCACTTTGTACAGGTAAACATGTTACACAATGTCTGTTGGCAGCAACACGGCGTTCATGGATACTCATGCAACCGAGGAAAAAGGTCATCTGATTCACATAGCAAAGAAAGACGGCAATGCCTGAAATGACATAATGTAATGAAACTTATTCACATAAGGAGGATGTTCGAGGAACTTGCTTTTGACAATTGTTAGATTTCTCTGGTTTTACTCATTTAAAAGCATTATAATTTGTTGCCCATAAATCCATTTTTTATGATTTAATTTCATTCACATTTTTGACATGAAATATCATTTATTATATCAAATTCATTCAAAATAATTCTTCATTGATGTTAAACTAATGGACAATTCAGATGAGTTCAGTTGTTCTTAGGTTCGATATACCTGAAGGTAAACTAATTTTATATTATATATTATGATTTTTTCATCTTCAAGAAATTTCATTTACGAAGGTTTTAGAGGTTTTTCAACTCTGGAATTGAATCCACCATAAAATGCATTTTTTTCTTATTTGTTTCTCCAAGTTCCATCTTTGTCAAAATATCCATACACATATAATTGTGTTTAATTATGGTCACAGATCAAAACATGTCATTTTATACAATTATGGTACTTCTACAAGATCAATATGGGGTTTAACGGAGCAATAAAGTAATTTTGAACGAGGGTTTACCGAGTTCAAAATTATGTTTTTCACTCCTTTTTATCCAATTTTGATCGAGTATAGAAATAAAAAAAATATTAAAACGTTTTACTGTGCATTAAAAAGATATTTTTCATTAAAAAAATAATAATACATAACGCCTAATCAGGTGCACCTTTTTATAGTGCCCACACTTCACTACTTTATAATGCAAGTTTTCTTACAATCGAATTGATGAGTGTCCTGTAATTGTTTATATGTTGTAATTGTCCACTGGCTTGGGACAATAGTATTTTTGTCGTGAAACGGATGAAAGTAACTGAAAGAGCACTTTGATGATTAATTTATGTTTGTTGACAATCCCACATCCATGGTTAGAAAGAACGTGGATATAACGTTGTTCGACGATATGAATTCCGATCAAACCGATGCTTGGGGTCGTCTTGAACTAACTATGAGGTTTGAACAAAGGTAATTTTTGAAGGTCTCATGGTGACTTCAAGATGAAGAACAGCAATAAAAGCGTTGTTCCATTTCTTGGTTCTACCAGGTATTTGTAGAGACTGTGCATTTTATCTATATCCTGTCATTGGATATTTAAGACTGAAGTTTGTCTCTCATGTAGTGTGGATCCCCTAAACAGATACCCCGTTCGAGAGATGTTTACTCTCTACATATTTCAGTTATGGTGTACTTGAGAGAATATCTCTTATGGATATACTTTCATACTTTCAAATGTTGACATTTTTTTGCAATTTTCAAATGTTATTCTAACCGCATGTTTATTGTGCCAAAATATTACCAATTTATGATGCCAATATTTCTCACCATCGACTTGATGATTGCAGCGTGTTTGTCTATATGTTGTAATTGTCTAATGGCTTGAGACACAGGTTTTTTCGTCAGAGATAGAGCACTTTTCTAGTTTATTTTTGTTTGTTGACGATCCCGAATCAATGGCTGGTAAAAACTTGGATGTAGCGTTGCTCGACATCTAGCAATGAATTCCGATCAAACCAGTGCTAGGGTCAGTCTTGGTATGGGATATGAACAAAGTTCAACGTTAAAGGCCTCATGACAACCTCAAGATGAAAAACAGCTATCTAAGCGTTATTCCATTTTTTGGTTCTACCATGTATTTTTAGAGGCATTTACTCCAAATATCTTGATTGTACATTTGTGCATATAAATCACAAATTCAAAATGACGGAATACTTTCTATCTACCTTCAGAAGGGAAAGGATTTTTCGAAGGACTACGGACAGCTTTAACTTGATTAGCTGCTGGACCGTAGCTCTTATTCTGCATTGGCTTATTTTGTAGCTCACCTGGCTATGCCATTGTGAGCTTTTGCTATTACTTGGTGATCACTAGAGTCCGTGGGTGGTCCCCATAAAGTTTGTGATTTTTATTTTCGTACTAAATCCAAAATGACTGTCAGAGTGAAACATAGTTCTAACATATTACCCTTTTGGACATGCATTCAAAGATATTCTCCTCTTAAATCATGGAAACAATTGGAACCAAACTTAGTCACAATAATCCTTGAGTAATCCACTTCAAACTTTGTAATTTTCAAGTTCGTACCTCATCTAAGATGGTCGCCTGCCGGGAACATACAGAAAATGCTTTAAGATACCTAATTGGAACCAAACTTAGTCATAATAGTCCTCTTGTTGTTTTTGATCAAGGTTTTTGATTTCTATGGTCGTACCTCATCCAAGATGACCGTTAGCAGGGAACATAGGGCAATATGATCTTCCCCTCTGAAACCACTGACCTATTCTGAACCAAAAGTAACGGCAATGGGCAATGGTCCTTGAGTGGCCCCTTGGAATTTTTATGTTCATACGTCAGTCAAAAACATAGTTTAAATAGGACCCTTTTCGAAGTTCTCAGAAACCACGACACAAATGGTCGTAATAGTATATGGGTGGCCCCTTAAAAATGTTGATAGTGTTCCTACCTTATCCAAAGTGATAGCCAATGGCAACATAATATTAGGTCGATTGCATTTAGGATTAATCAGAAGGTCATGGTCCAGGTAAGTGGTAAAGGCTTTTGAGAGCATCTTGTTGATAGTTGCGAATTTCACACTATTAAAATTTCGCATAACTAAACGGTTGTTCAGCTCTAAAGGGATAATTGACAAGTCTTGGGTGTGTAATTCGTTTCATTATACATTTTAAACCGTTACCTTCCATATTTATAATCTAATTAATATGTATACTAAAAAAATATCTCAATCCGTGTGGCACAATTTGGATCGCAAGAAGTAAACTTTTTTTTTAATAGGGGAGAATCCGTAGCTTTATTAGATAGGTATTTGAAGCAAGATAACATTTGAATTTTTAGGCCAAATATTAAATAACTCCACTCGTTGCACAACTATATGAAAGGAAAAATGAAAGCAGTTTTTATTCTCAAAAATAAAAAATGTCAAAATACTTACCACAGTAGGAGCAGAAATTTCTAACACTCTGAAATGATGACAATGTCCCCACAGCAAATGCCGTTACATTTGTGAGGGATGTAATTGTCACTGCTACACCACTTGATTGGACGGTTTTGCCAATGCGGTCTTCAACAGATTTGCCTGTCGGTGATTCTGCAAGCCCAGACATCAATACAAACATATCGTCCACTCCAATACCTAAAAACCAAGCAAGCAACTGTGAGTTCACGATATGTGTGTGTTTACAAAGCAACAATTATGGCTTTAAAATATAAGCGAATCAATTAATTTTGTACATTTGGAACTGTATGTGAATTTATGGAACTACGTGTTAATATGATTAATTGCGCATTTCCGACTTACTTAACATATATATATAAATTTCTGTTGTTGGCACATGTCTAAAAATTATCTCTCTTTACAGTTTCTAATCCCTATTTAATTTTCCCCTTTCGGGATGATTTTATTGGTTTTGGATCCTTGTGCATGGAATGGAATTGCCTTCCCGTATCGCTATTTCTATTAATTTAGGTATTATCCGTTTCAATGGGACCAAAATACGATTAACGTCCTGTTATTGTTAAAATCGGAATGAAGTTCGGTTACATTAATTTTCGGAAAAAAAAAAACTCCGGTTCGCCTAATTATCAGAACGAGCACAGTGAAGCCGTGGGTGGTATATATATGTCTTGAGAATAACAACATCATCCCGACTACGTCTAGGGTGAAATAACGTTAAAAAATACTCGGTGATTAAAACATCTTACAATACAAAGACCCATCTAAACAGCATTTAATTGAAAAGTTTAACAACACTTTCTGATATTTGGATGATATTTTAACTTTGAATGATGACGACTTCAATACGTATTATAAGGATATCTACCCTAAAGAACTTACTTTGAATAAAGCTAATTCTAATAATCATTATTGTCCGTTCTTAGACATCAGTTTTGATATTACCAATGGTAAATTAGATACTAAAATTTATGATAAAAGGGACGATTTTTCTTTTCCCATAGTTAATTATCCATTCCTGGATGGCGATGTTTCATTAGCATCATCATATGGTGTTTGTTCGATTTGCTCCAGTATGTATTAACGTTTGCGATTTTAATGAACGTAATCTTTTCATAACTGAAAAACTATTACATCAGGGTTTTCGTAATCATAAACTAGTTAAAACCTTTACTAAATCTTATCATTCATATAAAGACTTAGTTCATAAATACAATGCAACCTGTAAACATCTGATCAAGGCTGGTATTTCACATCCCTTATTTTATTTTGTCATTTTATTTGGAAATTTGCAATTTTTAAATTTTGGAAATTTTTGTTTAAAACTAAGGAGTATCTCCCTCTTGCACAGCTCTGTCCTTAGCTGATTTTGGCTCTCTATTTAGATCTTATTGGTTAGTTATTCTCTATCAGTTCTACACGTATTTCGGTTTATGGACTTCCAAATGTTTTGATTTTATCTGCACCGATGAGACATAAGTTGTCGAAATGCGCATATGCAGAAACAAAATTCATAGTAACTTCGGTATTTTCTGATTTATTTTACGGTAATGTTTTACATAAGAGTAAAAAATGCTTAAACTCGCCTGACAAACTTAAAAAACCTTTAAATCTGTTATAATAACAGTATTGTCTTTAGGTCATTACGTATGGCCTTCTGCCTTCTTTGGTATTAACATTGATTTTTTATAGGGCTTTGCATCTTAACTAAACACATTCTAAATTTCTAAAATCAGTATTGCATGGCCCCGGGTTATGTATTCTGGTATATGCATGAAGTTTTTATGCTAAACTCCTCACGGGAAAGATCTTGTTGGAAGCTGTATACTGAGGGTACATAACCTTATTTGTCAGTTGGTAATGAGCCTGGAGCTGGCATGTCAGTTAACTGCTAGTGGTCTTTTGTGATTTCATGTTTATGTCCGTATATTTAGTTCTTTCAGTTTCATTTTTCACAATTGACTCAGTCCTGTTGCTAATTGAATTTTACTGTTGTTACGATTGTTTTTTGATTTATTACATTGGCTAGGTGGAAGGGTTGGCCCAATACAACCAGTTTAACCCCGCTCCAGCAGGTTTGCGCCTGTCATTACGTATGGCCTTCTTTGGTATTAACATTGATTTTTTATAGGGCTTTGCATCTTAACTAAACACATTCTAAATTTCTAAAATCAGTATTGCATGGTAACGGGTTATGTATTCTGATATATGCATGACGTTTTTATGCTAAACTCCTCACGGGAAGGGATCTTGATGGAAGCTGTATACTGAGGGTACATAATCTTATTTGTCAGTTGGTAATAAGCCTGGAGCTGGCATGTCATTTTAACTGCTAGTGGTCTTTTGTGATTTCATGTTTATGTCCGTATATTTAGTTCTTTCAGTTTCATTTTTCACAATTGACTCAGTCCTGTTGCTAACTGAATTTTACTGTTGTTACGATTGTTTTTTGATTTATCACATTGGCTAGGTGGAAGGTTTGCGCCTGTCCTAAGTGTTAAATAGTTTATAAAGCATTTAATTTCATCCGTTTTATTATGTCTGCAATATTACATAACGTAATTGGATTGTGACCCGACAAAGGACATTTATCCGTTAGTCAATCATGAATTGTTTACGGGTATTATTATGTCAATTTGGGCAATTAACGCCTAAAAGACATTTTAACCCTTAATAACGCCTAAAAGACATTTTAACCCTTAAGGGCTTAACAATCGTTATACCGTGTCATTATTATTCAATTTCACTATCGGCCAAGTGCGGATCCACGAGATCATTATTATTGCTTGACTATAATAATGATCGACGAGATCATTATTATAGTCAAGCAATATAAGCGATTATTTAAAAAATCATTATTACTGTAAAAATCATATTGATTTTATTAAAGTAATAATTTCTTTATCGGGATCGCATCTTTTGTTTAGTCTATAATAATTATCTCATCGATTCGCACTTGGCCGATTAGTGAATTTGTTTATATTGATATGCAACTTTAAAAATCAGTCTATGTTTTACTTTTAAAGAGAACACACGTATTAAATGTATATAGTGTACTTAGGTTTGTACTTTATACACCCAAAGACAATCGTCAATTATCGACAAAGTATTCATATAAAATAACCCAAAAACCCACGTTGGGTGTGGGGTTTCCTCACCGTTCATTAAAGATCTTATGGTGGCTTTGAGTTGTTATTACTCCCCTTTGTGTCGTTGTCTCTTTGACACATTCCCCGTTTCCCTTCTTTTTCAATTCTTACAATCCATCTAATTCAATTTAAAAATCAATTTAAATATTGAACATTTATCTTAAGGCAAATATGAAAAAGAAAGGAAATAGGGTAAATGTCAAGGAGACGACAATTAAAATGTTACAATGACCCAAAACAAAAGTACTGAATGTTCGGTCTACAATGTTTGGTTTAAAAGAACACACTTACCAATTATTAGAAATGGCATCACCCCAACAATGTTTACATACTGAATTTGTAAAGCACTGCCGAGTCCGAAAGCTCCAAGGATAGCCAATCCACTTGCAATTACACCAGCACGTCCTAAATGACCTCGCTGAGAAACACAGTTACCCCCGGCTGCCACAAAAGACGCATAAGTAATCATCAAAGTAAATGAAAGTGAAAAATATGTGACATCGCTGTCTGTATTTGAATCTAGTTCTTGTCCAAGGGATTCTGAAACAGCATATGCTATACTAAAGTTGTCGAAAACAGCAGATCGAAACACATTCAGGAACTCTTTCTCCCATTTTTCTGCCAGCGATTTATATTGCGGACTGTCTTGTCGTAGGTAAAAGAACATCTTGATAGCTCTAGCTGATCTTATCATTCCTGCTTTCACATCAACTCCACCAACGCTGTTAAACAGATTTTCTTTTCTACCATCAGCTTGTATGAATGTTGGAAAAGTTACATTCCCTAGCCTTACTTGCTCCCAGAAATAATCAGAAAACAGTACAGACCGGTAAACAGCACATGAGTTATTTCGGATTGCACATAGTTGTTTATACGAGTAGGACTGATCTTCTTGCTTTATAGTTACATTTTCAACCAATTCAAAAACATTTCGAATTTCATTTTTGTAATTGCTGTTTAGTATACCCGATTTCATTTTGGCTAATATAATCAAGCTACCATAACGTCCAAGGTCTCGTAAACTCTGCTCATCAAAATTTGTACCACTAAAATCTGGAAAATAGTCTGCTAATACAGCACTGTCTTGTTTGGCTTGACTATTTGTGGGCGTATAAACAGTTTCCAGATCGCTGTTTGATTCAATCCAGATAATGTTTATTCCAAGCAAACAATTCAATAAAATGCAAACTATTATAGCAGATACGGCGTTTCGTGCCACGAATTTTCCGTATTTCTCGAATACGAGAGAAAGCTGTTTTTCCAGAACACTAGAAAGGAACATTTTAACTGAAACATAAAATAAAAAAATAAATAAAGTTCAGTTTCATAGGGTCAGTTTGTGATGATATTCTTCCACTCAATAACCCGTAAATATGAATACACCATATACATCCAACTTAACTGGCAATTAAAAACATTACATAGACTTAATTGTAGTCTTCGTATTTAGATCTGATTCTCGAAATCGACAAAGATGTACAACTTAAAACTAGAATTTATAACAAACGGGATGATTTAAAATTTCCGATCGTTAATTTCCTATTCCTGATTAGTAACATCTCTTTAGCGTTGCATGCGCTGTTATTGCATCTCATAGGATCTCCTCATAATACAAGGATTTAACAAATAGCAAACTACTTTCTCAGGGATACGAGATCATATGAGGAAGGACACTTATAAACCCTACATAGACTCTTCGAGACCATCACAAGTTGATTGATCTATATAATGTAACATTCCCACAGCTTGCAATTGACATATTTACATCGGACTAGATTTAGGAATTTACAAAAATCGAAGTCCAAAGACATGGCCAAAACGAGAACACAGAAAACAGTGACGCTAGACACATAAAACAATGACGCTAGACACAGAAAACAATGACTTTAGACAGATACAAAGCACAGAAATAGAAATCACAACATTCAAAACAAAGGCACTCACAGTGTGAAATCCAGTGAAACTGAAAGTGACATCAGGTGTTCCGGAAGGGTAAGCATGTCCTGCTCTATTAACAGCACCCGTCACACTGTGAATGAGTCAATCCATGAAAATGTCAAAATCGGTAGTCAAATCCGGGAAGACGTGAATCTAGCTGAAAATGTCCACTTTCATTTGGGATACTGACACGTCATATTTTTCAATGATGTTATGGTGACGGCCATAGAATTTCTAGAGGGATGAAATTAACAAAGGTTGAACAAATCTCTGACTAAGGAGCTTTTTGGACAGTGTTTTTGCTCTGTTCAAAAAATCACCGTACAAACTACAAGCTCGACAGTAACGAATCAACTGTGAAATGTACACACCATAGGCTGGAGAGGTAGGTATGTTGCTGCTAAGAAAGGGAAAGTTCACAATTGGGAAATTAAAATCATCACGCTTGTCATACAGATTAGATTTCAAACGTCCATCTTCGTCAATATACAATAAAAGATCTAGGTACGAAGCTGAAGTAGGTGTATCAGTTGTTTCTTTAATTGTTCTTAAATAAAACGTTAAAATTTAGGCAGAAAACGGTTCTCTAAAGACTTTTCCTGCATTTCCACCAACTGCATATATCAATTAAAATATTCAAAAGTTTAATTGATTATTAATAAAATTTTGTAGATTTTCCATTTTATGCATTTTGAAGTGACCTATGATCAAGAAAACATGATCCATATTCAGAAATGTTTAACCATGTTTCAATGGATTAAACTCGAGAATATCGAATGCTTCTGAAAATTGAAGAGTACGCGTGAACAATCAAACAAATAAAGGGGTGTGCACAAGTCACTGTTATTTCACATTGTAAGTTGGTGCAAAAGTCTGGTGAGCTGCATAACCGATAACAAAATGTTAGTAATTATAAAATTCTATCCTCTAATGTGACATTTTACTCATTTTCCAACCAGATCACGTTTGCATATACTTAACAGGAATATTGTTCTTTATTCTGGTTTTACAGATGGAAATGATGAAGGAAAAATATGGAGTAAATGCACATGAGACAAAGTATACAAAAACAGAATACAGATGTTAGCCTGCTTCTGCTTTTAATTGGATGACATGCCCTAAATGTCAGAATATATTCAGAAAACTACCAAGTAATATAAAGTGTCATGGAAATTGACAACGTATGTATATATATATATATAATTGCATTAACTGAATTCTTGATTTTGCCTTGTCTCTGGGCTTTGATTTATGTAATCTTGTGCTTTGTTCCTCTGTATTCTTCTAACTAGCTGCATAACCGATAACAAAATGTTAGTAATTATGAAATCCTATCCTCTAATGTGACATTTTACTCATTTTACCACCAGATCAAGTTTGCATATACTTTAACAGGAATATTGTCCTTTAATCTGGTTTTACAGATGGAAATGATGAAGGAAAAATATGGAGTAAATGCACATGAGACAAAGTCTATACAAATACAGAATACAGATGTTAGCCTGCTTCTGCTTTTAATCCGGAAACATTTTTATGTATTATGCGAAAAAAATCAATACATCAATACCTTGACAGGGATTCATGGATTAATTAACATTGTTGCGCTAATAGTGATTTATATTTAATCCATTGGTAGCGCTTTATGTTGATTGTTTTTCATCAATTAAAATTATGTTAAATAATTGTCATGTTGGACAAATTATAAGTGCACTTCAATTTCATAAACAGTTTCTGTTTAGGTAGTTAATATATTTATTTCAATAGGTCAGGGATCCAGTTATCCTTCTTACTGTTATATCAGGACAGTGTTTCTGCCTTCAATTACACGAGAGTTCCTATCTCGAAAGTCCCGTATTGGATGATATTCTATAAATGTTAAAATATATTCAGAAAACTACCAATTAATTTAAAGTTTCATTGACATTGACAACGTCATTACATAAAAACAAAATGGCGAAATTGACAGAAGTAAATTTCGACAAGAATCCATGTCTCCATTGCTGTTCACCGGAATATATATATGTAATTCTAATGTAGTTTGTCATTAATCCGTAATTTGATTGGTTAATGATATAATTTTCAAGGTATAGATTTTACGGTTGACAGTCCTGAAATTGACACTATTCCTTCGCGTTTTTTATAAAATAAAATGGAGGCAATACACACCGCCTCAACTTCTGTATCATTTTCATTACAAACGTTCATTCAATGACACATGTTGAAAGAGATCAACAAAATCGCAACGAAGAGTTATGCAAGTGTCTTATTACATAAATGA
The DNA here is from genome assembly GCA_002080025.1 of Modiolus philippinarum. NCBI lineage: Eukaryota > Metazoa > Mollusca > Bivalvia > Mytilida > Modiolidae > Modiolus > Modiolus philippinarum. Next base: position 286,510 of record MJUU01027738.1, read on the forward strand.
GACAGAGAAACTCCACAAGCACATATCGATGAGCGTCATGCAGACATGCAGACGACAGCATCCATGCAAGAAACAATTCCAATTATCACCTATACCAAAAACATTATCATCAAAAAGCTGAACAAAAAGTTTCGTAAACATTCACAAACGTAGACTGACATTCAACCACAGCAGACCTACCTGCACAGGCAGTCCACTCACCCAACACACTCATTTTTCTGTTACTGTTTTATGTTTTATGTTTTACATGTTGTGTCTCTGTTGCCCCCCCCCCCTTTTTTGTTTCTGGTGTTGTCATTGTCCTTGATTTGTTCGCTTTTGGATTGACGGTTCGATTCTCACTTACTTTACGAAATCCGTTGCTCCAGGAGATATTTATTCAGCCATATAAAGTAAACTAAAACAGCATTTCACTCAACTTCCCATCATTCATACTAGTAAATTTATGTAGTTTCAGGGTTGTAAATCGGCTGTGTGACATCCAACAAATGTCCCGAGTTCGAAATTAACACATGAACATTTCCCATACGTTTAGCCTTAAATCTCTAGTAAATCATTGTCCTTGAAATTGATTGAAATCTAAATATCCGTACAATGATCCATTTGATTTGACGGTGCCTCAAAATATCCTATAAGCCTACAGAAGATTCTACCTCCCACGAATCGTGTCGCCATCTCCCAAGACCTAATACACATGCGATGGACTATCACGCTTTTGACGAGTAACTAACCAACTAATTAACATCTGTTCAGCTGTTCCTAAATACACTCAGCAGAAAACAATTCACATGTCAATGTTACACTACCATATTTCCTAAGCTAGTAATCCTCAATAAATTACAAATATCCTTTCTCTCTGACTGACAGTCGGAAAACCCGATTCTCGGCGCCATATTGCTTGGTAAAGTTTTGAAATAAAAAAATCGTTCCTGCCAAATGTTGATTATTTTGAAAAAATGAATTATTTTATATTACATAATTAAATTTCTGGTTTTATTTAAAATCTAGACGAAATAAAACAATTTGTATCATCTATTGGGTCTATATTTCCCGTGGAATATTGCAATTCGCCCATCTGATGTTGATTTCAATATTATGATTAATGTAATAAAAATTGTTAAAGTCTGAAACTACATTAGCACTCGGTAGATGTCCTCTGTACTGGATTTGGCTTCCTATTTCGATTTATTTGGTAATGAGTACTTCTTTTGTTACAAATTTTGTATTATGGCTTTCCATATTATTTGATTTTAATGCTGCTGGTGAGAGGTTACTCCATGAAACACGTGTACAGCATAACGAAATTTGCTGTTTTTATGCAACTTCGGTATTTTTTGTATTTTGAACCATTAGGCCGATGCCACTGCTGTTGGACCACCAGCCCAATAGTCAGCCTTGTCTGACATGACAATTTTACCTTGCATGCCATAGAAATTTACTGTTTTTATCCAAATTCTAACCCCTTAAAATACTGAGGCTTCATTCTGTGTATGGCAGTCGGTAGATGACCTCGGTGCTGGATTTGGCTGTCTATTTCGATTTATTTGTTACAACTTTTGGATTATGACTTTCCATATTATTTGGTTTTAATGCTGCTGATGAGAGGTTATTCTTTGAAACACGTGTACAGCATAACGAAATTTACTGTTTTTATGCAACGGTATTTCTTTGTATTTAGAATGGAGATAACTGTATTGTATTTGAAGATTTGGAGGCATCAAGTGGGAATATGATGGTCGCAAATATCCATTAAATTAAAATAAAATAAAAAGGATACAGCGCTTTTCGAAACACATGCGCATTCATATAAACGAACAATGTGCACGATCTGGGCGTTATCTGTCAATCAAAGGTACGTCAAACATACGCAATATACGCGTCCTTTGGCACACCTAAGCAACAAAAAGTGATATAATATAGCATTATCTGAGGTAATTCTATATTATTCTCAATTTTTGTGGTTTTGGCGTAGATAATATATCATTACATGCACGTCCTGTGCAAATGATATGCACTTATTGGTTAAAGGGGCGTTATTTGTACGTCAACCAAATTCAAATATTTAATGGACATTTAGTTTTGGATTCTTCAAAGTAAAAATAAAAAAAATATCCAGCCTCCCCGATTTGCACATTCTATACGTGAATGGGAGAAACGGCCAACCTTTTGAAGAAAAAAATATAAATACGAAAAGGAATTTTTTGACACACCGAAATATGACATATATAAAAAATAAAAATGTAATATTTTGGTAAAGTTAGGGAAAACATATGTGGTATACGGCCATCGATTCTATGTGATAAAAATCGGACTAGAATATAAAAACGTTATCGAAATATACCTTTTTATTTCATAGTTAATTAACAAATATGTGTTTGTACCTGTTGTCAAGGCTTCAAACAACGTTGCTATCGTTTGAAAGAAATATTATATCGATGTACAACAATACAAACTGGAGAAGTCAACCACTTTTAGACATTTAAACAGCGTTTTATTTCGGAATCTAGTAAGTGTTTTTCTACCAATTTATCCATCCATTTAACTAGTTCACTTACTTGTATAAAGGAGTTGGAAAAAACTTTTAAAAACTCTGGAGTAAATTACTTTTGGAGTGTGAAAAATTCAATTGAAGTTTTAGATAAACAATCAATTGAAAGACCAGTCTCATCCATCGACAGTTATGATTTTTCCACACTTTATACTACCCTTCCACAAAAATTGATTAAATCAAAATTGGGAAAACTTATTAAATGATCGTTTAAATTTTCTGGTCTGCAGTTCATTTGTTCTAACAAAAAGCAAGGATTCTTCTCTAATTTAAGAAACAATAATTATTGTTTCTTGACATGTGATGATTTTGGCCACACTTTTTATCAACAGTTCATAGGTATTCCCATAGGTACATATTGTGCACCTCTCAGACCTTTTCTGTTCTGTTACGAAAGATATTTCATAAAAAAACTTCTAAACGGAACCATACAAAACTGATTTTTATTTACAATAATAACAACAGGTATAATGACGATATCCTTGCTATTGATTATCCCCAGTTTTTAGATTATGTAGACATTATTTTCCCACAAGAACTGAAATTGAATAAAGCTAGCAATGATTCAAATACTGCCCTTTTCTGGATCTAACTATCATTATTGACTCTCGTAAAATAAAAACTAAAATACTTAGTATATGATAAAAGTGGTGTTTTTACTAATTCTACTAATTTCCCCTTTCATGACGGCGACATTCCTCTAGCTCCATCAGACGGGGTGTACATTTTTCAACTAGTACGATTCGCACGCTTTTGTTCTACTCTTGACGATTTTAATGAACGTAACATTACTACCACAGCCAAGCTTTTACAATTAATAAGTTGTTGAATACATTTAAGAAGTTTTAGATATGAATATTTAATATCTAAATATGGCGTTACTCGCAAACAGCTGATTACTTAGGGCATTTCTAATCCTCGTTTTTACTAAAATGTTGCCAGAAATTGATTACAAATCCAGAAAAGCTGGGATGTAACTTACATTCTTTACGTAATAGGGGATATTGGCAAGATACTCTGCTTTCATCCGTTAAATTAGCTTTCAGATCTTATGATCTGAATTTTTTTATACATGCTGGCCTCTCAATGATACTGCGGATGTCAACTGAAATATATGATGATTCTTGACCAAATCCTTCGGGAAGTTTTGAGTTTGGAGTTTCGCAGTGCGACAGTGTTTTACCAGCAGACCGACAGCTAGCTTGAAGATAAGCGGCGAGCATCCCTTAACCCATTTTTAAAAATTATGTTTTGTCACATTTTCTCCTTTCAAGATTGTGGCCATGGCGTTAGTAGTCTACATATATTGGGTTTTATTCGTATATTTATTATACTATTGGGAAACGGGACAGATAAAGGGGAGGTTTGGGTACCCATAAACCGGCTTAACCTTACCACTGGCTTTTGCTAGTGCCGGTACCAAGTCCGGTTGTGCCGACTTCCTATCGTTGTTTACGTTTGCCTTTGTCTTATTTGTGTTTTTCCTGTGTAGTTCCCTAGCAGATTGTGGCATGTAATTTTAATTTTCAATATGAAACTATGGTATTACTTAAAAAAAAATAATGGTACGGACTCTGTTTTATTCGGTTTTGCTATACCTTAATATAACCGTATATTGGCCCTTATTTTTAAAAAATATTTTTACTCAGAGAATATCTTTTCTAAAATTTCAGAATTAATTTAATTCAATTAAAAGGTTCTCTCAGATAAAGTAAACAGAATTCAGCTACCCGTATAGCTGTTAAAGTTATTTTCATTTTTAGAATATAACCGACAAAACCAAATATTTTGCAAAACATGGAAATTTAGTCATTTATACTTATAAGGAATACTATTGAAATAAGAACTAACAGACAATTTAATAATTTTCCTTTCATTAGAATCCTCATTTGTTATTGTTATCTTTTACGGTAACAAAGTTACAGACATTCCAGATCAGTGACGGACATTTTCCTTAAAAGTCAAGTGTTACATACTGTAGTACCTATTCACGTACAATGATTAATTACTTTTTTTCTCTATGCCGCGTGATATTCCAAACATTCAAATTTAACATTTTCTAATTTTAAATACAATAATACCAACGTTGCATAATTAACAGTAAATTTCGTTATGTTGTACACGTGTTTCAAGGAGTAACCCTTCATCATCAGCATTAGAATCAAACAATATGGAAAGCCATAATCCAAAAGTAGTAAAAAAGAAGTAAAACGGAAGGTATCAATATTCATCAATGTTTTTACAGGGGTTCACACTCTTAATGCTTTAGATTTGTGGCGTTCTTGTTCATTCTAATTTGTTTATTTGTTTTGTCTTCGTCATGCTGTCTCAATTCGTGTTGCTGTGAATTGCCGTGATTTTGGATTTATGATTTAGAATTTCTCCTTTCCTCGTTGTTGCTTCGGTATTCGTTTGCACATGTATTACAACATAGTATAAAGTGTAGGGGGAAATTAAAAAAAAATTGTGAAGAATGTAGGACAAATGACAAAACTATTGACTGGAAAAACACTTTTTACTGGAATCCCATCGGAACCCCCTTTTTCGGAGGCTGAAATATGAATACCACGGGTGAATGAAATGAATCAAAATGTGATATCTACATAGCACTCGCACTTGTATACTTTACATGAAGTTTACCACGATAAACAGTCATTCAAAAAGCTTGAAAAGAAAAAAAAGTTATGTATTGAAAAAAATGATACAGCCATATTTTTATAATGAAGAAATACAATTTTTATAATGAAATATACATCCTTATACATGCTCTTTATTTTTCTTAGATATGGTGTACTTGTACATGAGATAATATCTCATGTGTACACTTTGTTCAATAACTATTATCTAAATTTATGTAAATTCTAAAACTTAGGATTAACTCCCTCCATCGTAGTTTTATCCTTGGCTATATTTGATGTCACTGATTATTTGGATTTCGTTTGGTTTTATGTATTTTTAAACATTTTTGAAATTATGGATTTCCTTTGTTTGGGTTCTAGTGCTGCTGATGAGGAATTAATTTCCGAAATGGCCATACAGCTCATTAAAATTGTTGCAGTTGGAGTTAACATATGTGTTATGGTCTCATGTTCATTTACTCCATATCCCTTTGTAAAATACTATGTATTTGATAACGCCCCCTTCGCTCAGGTCGTGTATATGGACATTGCATTTGATTGACGGATAACACCCATATTATGCCGTTTTGAGAAACGCTCATATTTTTCGAATTTCGCTGCAAAAGGAAACGCCTACAATGGCCGAAAAACATTGTCACATGCCAGAATCGTTACAATGTACCAAGCAACCGCACAAGAAAAAAACAAAAGACAAATGACAAACGTAAACAACGTTAGGAACTCGGGACAGCCGGATTGGTACCGCCACCTGCAAAAGCCATTGGTAAGGTGAAACCGGTTTATGGGTACCCAAAACCTCCCTTTCACTGTCCCGTTTCCTTATTGTATAATAAACATACGAATAAAACCCACAACAAGAAGACTACTAACTACATGATCACAATCTTGAAAAAGAAAAGGGATATAAAGTGACAGACTTGTGACCGCATTGTACACACCGTATGGAATCAATTTTCAGGTTTAATGTGCGCGTTGATTTGATAGACTGAACGGATCACACGCGTATGCAACTCTCATTGGTCGAGTCAGCTGGATATATAATCATGCATGATTAAGAGCACGCGCCTTTATTTTGACAGCATTTATCAATTACATACTGAGATCTTGATGGACAAGCATTCGTTACGCGTCAATCCAACACAGAAAGTAAATTTCGATTGAAATGATTTTGTGTTGAAAAGAATGTTCCCTTACCTTATCATTTTCTGATATAATGTGTTTTTATCCAGACACATTTATTCAGTGCATCGATTTTTCGACGATTGTGGCTGTTTTTATTCTTTCTAGCATAGCAGATTTTTAAATACCTTCCTGTCTTGTGTGCAACGCTCGAAAAATTGTACTCACAACACAACATAATTTGTAACATGTTTAGTCGGTAGGTAATCAACGAAAACGAATATTTTTTAAAAAAGATTCTGCATTTGTTGGTATTAAATGTGAAACAGATGCGTGTGGGCGATATGAATGATCTTGTGAAACAAAGTGGCACTAAAATCTTATGGAGACCTCTAGATCTGTTCCTTGTTTAGTTAGAATATGGTCTAATGAAGAAAATATGTTATTCATTAATATCTGCTGACAGAGACCATGTAAACATTGTATGATACAATATTTTAGAATTAAAGACCAATCCATCAGAGATTCGCCATACGAAAGGAAGAAAAATAATATAGGCCCACTGCAAATGCACACAAGCCAACTAGAATTTATCAGAAAATATTATATTAATTTTATTCAAAACAAATGACATTTCTTTTCATTTTGTTGTTTAGTCAGTCGTATTTTCTTATAAATGTAACTGGATTAACTCATAATTTAAAATGATCAAACTTGATTTTATAAACTATTGGCTTGTTGATTACTTGTAATTGATCAATAAGTTCTGCACGTGTAAAATATTTTTCCTTCTTGTCTACTCTCAAGCATTATTAATTCCTCTTGGCGATTGGTCAAGTACCATTAAGGTCCGCCCTCGCAATTATGTTTTGCTCTGGGTTGTCCCATTGCGATTGGACGATTATTTTATCACGTTCCTGTTGTGTTGAACGAAAATTTTTACTTAAGTCGGCGCTGTTGTAGAGCGTATGCATTTCCCAATAATGTTCCATGTTAGAACTAATTTCACCTCTGACGGCCATGTTGGGCAACGGTTAAGCACTAAAGTAACATTAATTGGGTTATACCTCACAAGTATCAAAATTGCTTTGTCCTTTCATTGGTTCTCTAGGAGAAGATCTTGGTTTGCATTTCTATTAGCGTCCAGCGTTAAAACAAAGTTCATTTTATCTGACGGATCGGCACCAAAGTAACATCATTTGGTCAGTACCTCACAAGTATCATTCATGCCATGCTACTTTAAAACAAATTCAGCAGTTTTTTGTAGCATATCCCATAGGGTCAAATGTTAAAACTAAGTACACCACTGGCGGCCATGTTGGATGAAGGATCGGCACCCAAATAACATCTAGAGGCTCTCAAAAGCCTTTATCGCTCACCTGGACAATGGCCAATACATGAAGTCAAATATACTTCTATGTTAAAGGGTCTTTTTCAAACTATGTAAACAAACCTATATTTCATATGATCTAACTTGAATAAACTATTTTCCCTATTGCCTCTGTTGGATGGATCTGCAGGACACAATTTCAAAGAGACTAAAGTGTTGTGCCAAAGTTTATGTCCAACTGGCCAGATGGTTTTAAAGGAGAAGATCTTTGAAGGTACTCCAATATTAAACTATGTTTCCAATTGATAGCCAATTTCATAAGGTGCAGAATTGAAGGACATCCATTTTGAAGGGGCCATCTAAGAAACATTGTGATTAAGTTTTGTTCTAACTAGCCCAATCCTCTATATGCTTTTTCCATAGGGTCCAGCAATAAATTAAGTTACCTGCAGGTGGTCATGTTAGATGACAGCTAAGCACCAAAGTAACAATACTTAGTCAGCATCTCGTAAGCATTTCCATCATGCCATGTTTAGTTCAAATCTATTTTTTGCCAGATGCATACAAGTCACCAACAGCTCAGTTAATTTCTTGTTCAATTGCAGCATTCTGTGCCAGCTATTAAGCCTAGAAGCTCCTTCTTTATTAATTTTTTTATCTTAATTAATTAAGGCAAGACATTTGTATAGAGAAGACACGCACTTGACATTAGATACCTTATGTAGAAAAAATATGATTATGTATATTAAGGTAAAGATTATGACAATATTTTCGTAAAAAAAATTTATAATTATGCACAAAACGCCTATTTTGCTCTCGATTATGAAATAAATAAATGTTTTTAATAAAGTGATAGCAGAGAATTTCTCTAAAACTTAAAAGAGAAAGTTTTTTCAAAGAAGATTTGAAACAGAAATTAAAGGGAGATAATTATTAATTATAATCCCTCAAAAATATCTTGAATGATAGGCCATAACTCCTACATAGGCCTTTGGATTATCTCCAAAATTTCAGACAGTGTAAATCTTGTTATGCTGAAAATTTTTCCGATTTACACATTACCTCTTTCTGTTAAAGTTTTTTAAATAAAAATGCATGAATTTTGATAATTTTACGGAAAAGGGCTGTAACTCCTAGACGGGTTTTCCTATTTTCTTCAAAATGGCAGGGCAGATAGATTGAACAATTTTATCCCGTTGATTTTTCGTTATCTGTAAAGATTTTCCAGGTATTGGCCAAAAACTGCAATTTACCCCTAAGTTCTATTTTAACACAGCAGCCATGTTTTTCATCGGATTAAAATAAAATGAGGATCGTTTGTAGGTTACATGTCATAGATGATTACTATAAAGTTTCAAACCATTCCCTTCAGCGGTTTCAGAGAAGAAGATTTTTGAAAAAGTTTACGACGGACGACGGGCCCAAAGTAATGCTTAAGCTCACCCTGGCATAGCCAGGTGAGCTAAAAATGGGTAAGTACCTCACATGTATCATTCAGGCCATGTTTAGTTTAAATCCATCCAACGATTCTCTAGAAGATCTTAGTATGCAATTTTCATAGGTCCCAATGTTAGAACTAAGTTAACCGCTGGTTGCAATGTTGGAAGATAGATCGGCACAAAAGTAACAAAACTTGATCAGCACCTCATAAATATCCTTCTTGTCTTGTTTTGTAAATACATTCAGCAGTTTTCTAGAAGATCTGTGTATGCATTTTTTTAGGTTCCAATGTTGAACGAAGTACACCGATGGCAGGCATTTTGGATGACGGATCAGCACCTCACAAGTATCATTCATTCCATATCTGGTTTAATTCCACCCAATGTTTCTCTAGAAGAAGATCTTTTTATCTATATCCATTAGGGTCAAAGGTTGAAATTAAGTTGACCGTTGCTTGTCATGTTGGATGACGATTCGGCCCCCAAAGCAACAACACTTGCCTAGTACCTCAAAAGTACAATTCATTCTGTTTAGTTGAAATCCATACTGTAGAGTGGTTATCTAAATGGAGATCTTTGTATGCAGGTCACCAGTACCAAAGTTACATCACTTGGTCATCAAATCATAAGTATTATTCATGCTACATTTTCTTCAGTTCCATTAAGTGGTTCTCAAGAACAAGTTGTATAAAAGTAAGTTTACAACGGACGGACAGACGGACGACGGACGCCAGACACTAAGTGACAGCAAAAGTTCACCCTGGCTATAATCGATTGAGCTAAAAATGTTCCGGATGTTTCAAAGTGCTCTTGATACAAAATAAATGAAAATAAAATAAATAACTTTTGAATAAAGAATGACAAAAAAGTGTGTGGGTGCAAATGTATAGCGATGTTGGTGCACATATCAAAAACAAAAGATTTGCGTTTGTGCACTCTTTGTTGACATGATGAGGATGATATTCAATAAGTTGTGGTACTTGAAATGAAGATGTTTTGCTGATATCAAATGTTTTTGGGTGAACTCAGTAATTTGTCTTTCATTTGAGGAAAGTAATACTCCTCTGTTTCAAGAATAAGTAGTAGAAAAATCTTCACCTATCGGCAAATGTTTTGCTCAAAGTCCATCGAGTAAAAGTTTCCGAAGTTGACTGCATGTTTTACACGGTTAGGGGGAGCATCTATAGACCACACACCGTACAACCGCGTTGTATCATTTTGAGCAAAATCTGCATGATACGGTCAAAATTGATATAAACAATAAAAGGCGTTGAAATACCAAGGTTATTACATCTTTATTTTCCCTTTGTTTCTCTGTATTTCTGAGTGAAAAAAGCTATAATTTAACTTCAAATAGATCAAAGTCTTTATACAATAGATTACTTTTGCTTTCTTTATCATATGTGAAGACATATTTTGATTAATCTAATGCTGAAACAGGAAAAAAAAATATTTTCAACTTTTTAATGCAAATACTTCCCAATATCATATTAAATTCAAAATTAATTTTATTTTGTGTGATATATCATTCATTTGTCTTACTTTTGATATCACAATCACGATTTTGTATTATGTCATTATCGAGAAAACTACGTTCAAATGGAGGTAGCCAGAGAAAAAAATGATACGATAAAAATCTACTCCATTTACACGCAGGATACGATAAAAATCTGTGCAATGATACGATTAAAATTGTTTCGTTTAAAGAGTCCTATCTAATATTTTTAAAAATATTAGTTTAAAGTAACAAGCTGACCGGCTACTTTCTTTCTTTCGGGTATCTTGTTGAATAGAAGCTTGGAGAGTGTAAATAGAATCACAAAATTAAAACATAGAATCTGGTAAGTACAGAAAACACTGCGGTAAACACCTACTTTTTATACTACACAGAATGTGTAGTATAAAATACAGTTTCCGGTGAGGTTAAGCTAGGTTTGTGTACCACTTTGTACTGGTATTGTTATTTCTGTTCATGCAGATTCAGATTCATTAAGGAATAACTCCCCCTCACGCAAAGCTGCCTTCTTCTGGTTTTGGCTTTCTATTAAGATCATATCTGTCAAATTTTAAACATTTCTGGGTTTATGGTTTTCCAACTGCTTTGATTTTATCTGCACTGAAGACACATGGGTTGTCGAAATGGCCATATTCAGAAACTACATTTACAGTAAGTTCTATATTGAATCATTTATTATCAGCGGGTCGATGCCCCTGCTGGTGGACTGTTAGTCATCAAGGGTATTCAGCAACCAAGTAACCAGTACATGTACTTTGGTGCTTACCCGAGAGCCGATCTTATTTCGAAACTTGCAATATATAAAATGTTTGTAAACACCTAATCATATGGTGTATTATGAATTAGGAGCTTACTCACTGTACACATAAGTACATTCTAGTATGATAAAGTTTTGGGCAAATGTGGTTTGTGGAAAGCATTCAAAATTGTCATCAAAATTGTATAGATATTATCATAAAAGATATTCTCAAAATGCTCATGAATAAGAACAATTTTAACATTTCAAATATTTCTAGATACGGAAATTTATGGCAGTCTTAAGAAATTTCAATACACAGTTACTATGTGCTATAAAACAACGAATCAATGACCAGTTTGAGCAAAAATGGAGCTTCGATATTGATAAAGGTGCGTCTTATAAATTCTTTAAGGGCACTTCGCAGTTTAGAAAATACCGAGATATTTTACCATATAAAGATGTGCTTGTCCTCTCTTAAGCCTTTTGTGCCATGGAGGCACAAAGACCAGTAATAACTCTTCTCAACCGGGGTCTGTTCTTGGCCATTCTAACCAGGTCGTTCCATCTGTACCCCTGAGCATCCATTTCGGGTTGTAAGTTTCTCTGCCAGGTGTTTCTTGGTCTTCCAACTTTCCTTCTTCCTTGGGGGTTCCATTGAAGTGCTTGCTTTGGTATTGAATTGGGTGGTTTTCTAAGAGTGTGTCAAATCCACCTCCATTTCCGACTTGTTAGTTCTACTTCTATGGGCTGCTGTTTGGTCCTCTCCCATAGATCGGTATTTGTGATTTTTTGTGGCCATCTGATCTTTAGAATTTGCCGTAAACATTTGTTAATGAAAACTTGAAGTTTATTTAATATATCTTTAGTTGTTTTCCATGTTTCGCAGCCGTACAGTAGGATGGTCTTGACATTTGAATTAAATAGTCTGATTTTGGTGTTTAAGTTGATGTTTCATATTTTCCAAATTGTTGTCATCATCCTCCTTTTCTGTCAATGACACTTCCAAGACATGTGAAGGAGTCGACTTCTAGATGAGTTGATTTCACTTCCAGGTTAGCAAGACTGTTTGTATTTGCCTTTAATACTTTTGTTTTCTTTGTGCTTATGATTAGGCCAGTCTCTGCTGCTGTCTGTTCTATTTCTGACAACTTATCCTTCATCTGTAGGTGGTTGTGAGACAGTTGTGCGATTTCATTAGCAAAATCTAAGTCGTCTAATTGTTCTGTCAGTGTCCATTTGAATTCTTTTTCTTCTATTTGTGATGGTCTCTCTCATGACCCAGTTAACTGCCAGAAAATAAGAATGGGGACAATAAACATCCCTGTCGAACCCCAGTTGTAATGTCAAAGGGATCTGTAAGTTGACCTTCATGCATTATTCGGCTCTTCATCCCTGTGTATGTGTTCTAAATGATGTTAATGAGTTTCTCGTGAATTCCATAATGGCCCATTAGCTTCCACAAAACTGATCTATCTAAACTTCGACCTGCCGTTGGGTGTGGGGTTTCCTCACCGTTCATTGAAGATCTTATGGTGACTTTGAGTTGTTATTACTCCCCTTTGGGTCATTGTCCCTTTGACACATCCCACGTTTCCCTTCTTTTTTCTATCAAATGCCTTTTGATAGTCAATAAAAACAACAAAAAATGATGTGTTGAATTCCAGTGATTGCTCCAAGATGATACGTAAGGTGGCTATTTGGTCAGAATATGATCTGTTTTCGCGAAATCCCGCTTGATTGTCTGGCAGCTTCTGATCGACAGCCTTCCTCATACGCTCCAAAATTTTTCTTTTTAAGACTTTTCCTGGTACTGATAAAAGCATTATTCCCCTGTAGTTATTACAGATGCTGAGGTCGCCTTTCTTCGGTAGCTATACAAGATGTCCTTCCAGTCTTGTGGTATATCTTCCTCTCTCCAGATCTTGCCAATCAAGTGGTACAGAATCTGTGTTGATGTTTCTCTGTCTGCATTAAGAATATCTGCCGGTATATTATCTGGGCCTGGTGCTTTGTTATTTTTCAATGTGTTGATGGCTTTGGTGATTTCGGCTGGTTGGTTGGTTGCAATTGATTGGTAACATGTCTCTAGATGGTTGTATATCTGCATGTTGTGGAGGTGGCTGTTGGTTTAACACCTCTTTGAATGAAATGTTCAACCCATCTTTTCATTTGCTCCTCTGTTGTTTTCAGTGTGTTCCCATCTTTGTCCTTTACTGGTATGCCGCCTTTATTGGATTTTTTAACATTCTGATGTTATCATACAACCCTTTAATGCTGTTTTTGCTGGCTGCTTCTTCTGCTCCAAAGGTCTTATTGGAGATAAATTCTCGCTTATCTCGTCTAGCACTATTCGTCAAAGCTTTTTCTGCCTCAGAGTACTCCTTTTGTGCTTTTTGCTCTGCTGTCCTTGTCTTGCTGTTGTTCAAGGCTTATTTCATTTTTTCTTTTGCCAACTTTTACCAGTGTCTCCGTTGATACCCATTCTTGATGTTTCCTGTTTCGTTCTCCGGTTGTTGCTTCGCATGATGAAATAAACACTTCTTTAACTTCTTTCCAATAACCCTCTGGTGGCAGTTGATCAACATCCCGCTGTTCAGGATGGCAAACCGGTTTCTAATATCAATCCTGAATTCTTCTTGTTTTTCAGTTTTGAGACGTTGTCGTATGAGATTTTAAAGTCTATGAAAACTGCAAGTTTCGGTTCCGGTTTTTGCTGTGTTAACTTCCGGCGTGAGAATTGCAAGTTCCGGAAATGCGAAATGTGCGGGAAACATCTGTTTTATTCGAACTGCGAGGTGACATCTCACATTATTTTGCGAAACATTAAATTTATTTAATTACAAGAAGCACCGTTGGTCTAAATTTTCTTTCAGATTTAATTATGAATGTAAGTTATTGTACTTTAGCGAAAATGAAAGTACATCACGTTTGTCAGAAGTGATTTCATCAGGAAATAAAAAATGCATGGAAGTACTTTTATTAGAACTTTTGTATTTCTATAGAAATATGTAGAATATGGCTCAAACTTCTTGGCTGTGATAAAAGTTGCAATGAATAAAATGACCCTGAATGGTTAGATCAATATGGGTTGGTTAATGAGACTAGCAATTTTCATAATTATGAAAAAATTCTGTTGAAGAATTCTGACCATATATTGTTATTTATTAGTTGGTTGGGTCATAAAATGCCATTCTGACCTTATGCTTGCAGATTTCATGGCTGTCAACATAGTCACTATTATAATGACAATTTTTTGCTATCTGTGCTTATGTTGAGACATAAAATGTCATTCTGACGTCATGCTTGCAGATTTCATGGCCGTGGAAATAGTTGCGATTAATAATTATGATCAATTATAGCTATCTTTGGTCAGGTTGGGTCATTAAATGTCATTCTGACCTCATGCTTGAAGATTTCATGGCTGCATGGAAATAGTTTGGATTAATAATTCTGATCAATTATGGCTATCTATGGTCAAGTTGGGTCATAAAATGTCATTCTGACCTCATGCTTGCAGATTTCATGGCTGTGGAAATAGTTGCGATTAATAATTATGACCATTTTTGGCTATCTGTGCTTATGTTTAGACACAAAATGTCATTCTGACCTCGTGCTTGCAGATTTCATGGCTGTGGAAATAGTTGCGATTAATAATTATGATCAATTATGGCTATCTTTGGTCAGGTTGGGTCATAAAATGCCATTCTGACTTCATGCTTGCAGATTTCACGGCTGTGGAAATAGTTGCCATTAAAAATTATGACCATTTTTGGCTATCTGTGCTTATGTTGAGACATAAAATATCATTCTGACCTCATGCTTGCAGATTTCATGGCTGTGGAAATAGTTGCGATTAATAATTATGATCAATTTTGGCTATCTATGGTCAGGTTGAGTCATAAAATGTCAATCTGACCTCATGCTTGCAGATTTCTTGGCTGTGGAAATGGTTGTTATTAATAATTTTGATCAATTATGGCTATCTATGATCAGGTTGGGTCATAAAATATCATTCTGACCTCATGCTTGCAGATTTCATGGCTGTGGAAATGGTTGCGATTAATAATTATGATCAATTATGGCTATCTATGGTCAGGTTGGGTCATAAAATGTCATTCTGACCTCATGCTTCCAGATTTCATAGCTGTGGAAATAGTTGCGATTAATAATTTTGATCAATTATGGCTATCTTTGGTCAGGTTGGGTCATAAAATGCCATTCTGACCTCATGCTTGCAGATTTCTTGGCTGTGGAAATAGTTGCGATTTATTATTATGACCATTTTTTGCTATCTGTGCTTAAGTTGAGACATAAAATGTCATTCTGACCTCATGCTTGCAGATTTCATGGCTGTGGAAATAGTTGTGATTAATAATTATGATCAATTTTGGCTATCTATGGTCAGGTTGAGTCATAAAATGTCATTCTGACCTCATGCTTGCAGATTTCATGGCTGTGAAAATGGTGGTGATTAATAATTTTGATCAATTATGGCTATCTATGGTCAGGTTGGGTCATAAAATATCATTCCGACCTCATGCTTGCAGATTTCATGGCTGTGGATATGGTTGCGATTAATAATTATGATCAATTATGGCTATCTATGGTCAGGTTG
>MJUU01027739.1:18670-46799 GCA_002080025.1 Modiolus philippinarum
TCTTGCAAGAGTTATGAGACTTTATTTTTCAAATTTAAGGCAATTTTATAAATAATGCACTCTAACTGATTAATAGTTTGATCAGCTCACTTCAAACTTTGCAGATTGATTTATTAAAGAGATATCATGTTTAATTGGGCAGTTATAGGTGTATTCTAAATTGAGAACCACATTCTTTAATCACTTAAAGTTGAAGGGGTGACGACGGGCGTATCATGCGACTTGGCGCAGCTGTTTATTTGGTTCTTTGTACAAGAAAGGTTGAAAATTATTTTAAAGCATGGCTATATCCATGGAAATTTTCATCTGGGTTTGTACATGTGTGGTGTAGTTTTGTGTCTCTTATCTTGATTGTTGTATAGATGAGATTTTTCTGTATGTAGCTACAATGTATAATGTTTCAATTCAATTGACAAATAGGAAAGTGACATCGGTAAGTATTCCTTGATGTTTTGTTTCTCTTTTGTTATGGTACAGAAACAAGGGAATGTAAACCTTCTATTTCAAGATACATCTGTTCAGCTGTGAATGTCATAGTTTCTGTAAAAGAGGCGTATTTATCCAACTTGAAATAAAGGGGGGATAATAATTACATGTGGTCACCTTTTTCATGTCATATGCATCAATGTAATAGGCAGTCGGTTATATTGATTTAAGTTGTATGCCTAGTGTAAATTATACATGAAATCAGTTATGTAATTTATGATGAAAATTATAACTGTGTACTGTTGTTTGCATGGATTTTGTATCACAATCTATATCGAGGCAAAAAAATTGATTGAAATTTAAGGCAGTTAAGACAACTTTATTTTGAGCTATGTTAATATATAGATGAATATCAATGCATATTATGAAGAATTCAGTCTGTTTGACTACACAACATATTGTTATGTGATTGATACACAATGTAATTTACATAACCAGTTTTCCAGACATTTAAAAATGAAATGAGCTTCAAATATTGATATCAAAAACTTGTTTTCATAAGACAAATAAACATACATAGCTATGTCAGTTTTTCAAATTGCTTACATGTATGTGATAGACATGTGAGAAAACTCTTTCTCTGTTATTTGTGACCAGTATCACGTAAAACTTGTAAAAAATATAATAGATATGACAATATAATTTCAGACATTAATTAATACTAATCCTGACTCGGATGAAGCAAGAGCTTCAGCGGCCATAGAAATACAAAGATCATGGAGAGGTTACAGAAGTCGGTTAGTATATTGTATTGAGCCTTGAGGTAATCAAAATTTAAGGTCTCCACTGTTTATTTGGTTTTTTTTTTTTGCATTTTTATTATCCCCTCGCCCACCGAAGTTGGGGAGGGGATAAAGCGTTTTACCCGTTCGCCCGTTCGTCCGTTCGAACTTAAGACCATATATCTTTTGAATAACAACTCGTAGATGGACAATGTTTTGTCCATGGATGCATCTTGAGGAGAACTTGAGGTTGATATATAGAATAGGTGGATTTGACCTACATTTCATGCATGAGTGACTCAGGGTAAAGTTTTTGTAAGAGTCCAGATCTGGGATACTGCAACTTGTAGAGGAATAATGTTTTGTATGTAGATGCGTCTTGTAAAGTTACGAAGCTCTAGATAAAAATTAGGTCACTTTGACCTACATTTCATGCATGAGCGACTTAGGTTAAAGTTTTCGTAAGAGTCCAGATCTTGGATACTACAACTTGTAGAGGAATAATATTTTGTATGTAGATGCGTCTTGTAGAATTACGAAGCTCCAGATAAAAATTAGGTCACTTTGACCTACATTTCATGCGTGAGTGACTTGGGTTAAAGTTTTTGTAAGAGTCCAGATCTGGGATACTACAAGTCATAGAGGAATAATTATATAATAGTAACTGATGTATACGGCAATATCGTAATAAATAGACTGCCCGAGAGCCATGGTATGGACCAAAGGAATGATATGGCCCAAGCCAAAGGCGCGGGCATATCATTTCTCTGGTCCATACCATAGCCTCGAGGGCAGTCTATTTACGATATTGCCGTATATATCAGTTACTATTGTGTTTATTGCATTGAATAAACCGAATAAATGACATTGTTTGTTATTCAATTTTTTATTTTTCTGTTTGATAGTGTTTGAAAGCAAAACATTTTTTCTGTTTTATTTATTTGCAAAATGAAAAACTGCAATCAATGTAATCATTTTTCTCATAAATATGTATCTAGTTAAAATACATGTATTTCATTTCTGGAATCATCAGTGAACACTTTGAACTAAATTCTTCTTAAATTGACGTCACAATTCAACCGATCGGTCAATATCTTGTATTGACTGCAACTACCGGTCCATATCTGTTATTGACTACAACTGTCGGTCCATACCAGATTTTTTTGACCGATGGCATCAATACCGCAAGATAGAGAATGTCATGTGATTGGTTTTAGGCCAATAGAATTCCAGATTTTTTACCGATATGCAATAATATTTTGTATGTAGATGCGTCTTGGAAAGTTACGAAACTCCAGGTAAAAATTAGATCACTTTGACCTACATTTCATGCATGAGTGACTTAGATTAAAGTTTTTGTAAGAGTCCAGATTTGGGATACTACAAGTCGTAGAGGAATAATATTTTGTATGTAGATGCGTCTTGGAAAGTAACGAAGCTCCAGGTAAAAATTAGGTCACTTTTACCTTCATTTTATGCATGAGTGACTTAGGTTAAAGTTTTTGTAAGAGTCCAGATCTTGGATACTACAAGTCATAGAAGAATAATATTTTGTATGTAGATGTGTCTTGTAAAGTTACGAAGCTCCAGATAAAAATTAGGTCACTTTGACCTACATTTCATGAATGAGTGACTTATGTTAAAAGTTTGTGTTACAGCTTGGATTTTAGATACTACAACTCGTAGAAGAATAATATTTTGTATGTAGAAGCATCTTGTAAAGTTACAAAGCTCCAGATGAAAATTAGGTCACTTTGACCTACATTTCATGAGTGACTTAGGATAAAGTTTGTGTTACATTCTAGATTTTAGATACTACAACTTGCAGAAGATTAATCTTTCATCAGTAGATGCATATATGCTTTAGGTATGAGGCTCCTGATTGAAATAAGGTCACAACATTTCTTGCATGACTGGCTCAGATTTAAGTAACAAGCCAGATCTTGAATAGTACAACTTCCTTGAGTGCTTATATTACTAGACAAACATTCAATAAACGAGCGAGGGGATTAGCTGTCGTTTCCGACTGCCCCTTCTCTTGTTTTTATTATAGAGGAGTTTTTGAATTATTAGAATAGAAAACACAAGATATACCAATAGATGTATTTTATTTTTTCATTTGCATTTATTTTGCATGTTAAAGTGGACATTTTATTTGCATTGTTTTTATTTGCTTTTTTTTAATCAAATATTAATCCTGACATTGTCTCAAGATTCAATCTGGTACGTTTACTTTGACTCAGTAATATAATCATACAAATAAAAACTGATTGATAGTGTATTATAATACAACTGAAAAATGATGGGATCTGGAGTATTATTACAGTGAAACGTGTCTTGAGAGACCTCTGCTATGAGAGACCAACCTCTTTTGGAAGACCGTCACATTTAGTCTACTCTGTGTAAAATTCATATCAAATAAACCTCTTTTGAAAGACCACTTTCTGATGGCAATATACATGATACAATTAATGTTGAAGTGGGGAGAAAGTAATACTTTTTCACACACATACTTACTAACTATCTTGTGTTATATTAGATATATAACATTAATGTTGGAAATGTTCTGTTTAACACTTATTTTTACGTATTAGGTCCCAATTATTTGAATCTGTCAACCCAAAAGTCAGTAAAACAGCAGTATACAGTGGTAGTAGACATCATATTACCAGGGATGAAGAGTTTGTGGAAAATGAAAAGGTAAATATTTACTGTAATTAAACCTCCAGCTGAACTTTGTTGTCTCAGAAACAGAAAAAGTGTCAAAGTAAATTGGCTTTCTTCTCAAAATAATCTATAATAGTGCAATATTACTGATAAGTGACTTGTGTTGATTTAAAGGCCTATTTATAATTTGTCTAGTTGTCACTATAAAAATACCATCAACACTTCACTGAGTGGGAGCAGGTAATGAGGAAAAATGGGGAAAAATTATAAGATTGGAAGTAACCATTAAAGTAGTGATAAGCTGTGAATGTTAGTAAAACCAAATATGATTTAGGCCAATTTAGCTTTTTAAAATGTTATGTATAAGAGGTTAATGTCAATGCCCTAAAAGTCTTTTCAAGAACTCTTAATATCTCCCTCTTGTTTCCCCATTCTGATTTCGCTTTTAGAAAGGTACATGAATTTCCGGTTATTAGTCCCCTACCGGCTTTGCCGAAGGGGACTTTAGGTTTGCACTTCGTCAGTCCGTCACACTCAAGTTTTCCAGACTTTTTCCCCATACTATTAGAGATATTTATCTAATATTTGGTATGTAAGTCTACCACCATGAGTTACAGATCAAGTTCGAGTTTGGTTCCGGTTCATTGATTTTGGACGGAGTTATGGGCCTTTGACTTATAAAATTTTGGAAAAATATAGGTTTTCCGGACTTTTTTTCGAAACCGTTTCAGATATTTATCTAATATTTGCTATGTAAGTCAACCACCATGAGTTACAGATCAAGTTCGAGTTTGGTTCTGGTCCATTGATTTTGGACGGAGTTATGGCCCTTTAACTTAGAAAAATTTGGTAAAATATAGGTTTTCCGGACTTTTTTTCTAAACCGTTCCAGATATGAAGCTAATATTTGTAATGTGAGTCAACCACTATGAGTTACAGATCAAGTTAGAGTTTGGTTCCGGTCCATTGATTTTGGATGGAGTGATGGGCCTTTGACTTAGAAAATTTTGGAAAAATATAGGTTTTCCGGACTTTTTTTCGAAACCGTTCAGATATTTATCTAATATTTGCTATGTAAGTCTACCACCATGAGTTACAGATCAAGTTCGAGTTTGGTTCCGGTCCATTGATTTTGGATGGAGTTATGGGCCTTTGACTTAGAAAATTTTGGTAAAATATAGGTTTTCCAGACTTTTTTTCGAAACCGTTTCAGATATGAAGCTAATATTTGCCATGTGAGTCTACCATTATGGGTTACAGAGGTTTGCACTTTGTCAGTCCGTCAGTCTGTCAGTCCGTCACACTCAAGTTTTCCGGATTTTTTCCCCATACTATTAGAGATATTTATATAATATTTGGTATGTAAGTCTACCACCATGAGTTACAGATCAAGTTCGAGTTTGGTTCCGGTTCATTGATTTTGGACGGAGTTATGGGCCTTTGACTTAGAAAATTTTGGAAAAATATAGGTTTTCCGGACTTTTTTTCGAAACCGTTTCAGATATTTATCTAATATTTGGTATGTAATCTACCACCATGAGTTACAGATCAAGTTCGAGTTTGGTTCTGGTCCATTGATTTTGGGTGGAGTTATGGGCCTTTGACTAGAAAATTTTGGTAAAATATAGGTTTTCCGGACTTTTTTTCGAAACCGTTTCAGATATGAAGCTAATATTTGCTATGTGAGTCTACCATTATGGGTTACAGATCAAGTTCGAGTTTGATTCTGGTCCCTTGATTTTGGACAGAGTTATGGGCCTTTGACTTAGAAAATTTTGGTAAAATATAGGTTTTCCGGACTTTTTTTCTAAACCCTTCCAGATATTAAGCTAATATTTGCTATGTGAGTCTACCATAATGAGTTACAGATCAAGTTTGAGTTTGATTCCATTCCATTGATATTTGACAGATTTATGGGCCTTGGACTTAGAAAGTTTTGGTAAAATATAGGTTTTCCAGACTTTTTTTCTAAACCATTCCAGATATGAAGCTAAAATTTGCTACGTGAGTCAACCACTATGGTTACAGATCAAGTTTGAGTTTGGTTCCGGTCCATTGATTTTGGAGGGAGTTATGGGCCTTGGACTTAGAAAATTTGGGTAAAATGTAGGTTTTCCAGACTTTTTTTCCAAACCATTTCAGATATTAAGCTGATATTTGCATTGTTAATCAACTACTATGGGTAACAGATCAGATTTGAGTTTGGTTCCGGTCCATTGATTTTGGACGAAGTTATAGGCCTTGGACTCAGAAAACTTTTCTTCTTTAACTATTTTTGCTGGTATACTGAATTATTCCACCGGTAGGGGACTTCTGTATTGCCTTGCAATACGATCCACACTTGTTCAATCTATATAAGAAATGAATCCCCAGAAGTGGAAAAAAAGTATTTTTTCTACCTTCCATTGATTTGAGAGTTGATACTACTGAAAATAACAAAACTTTCTTGTAAGGGCTATTTTTGCTTCAGTCATGATTAGTTTAAATAACACAAAATATATTTTACATGAAAATATATGTACTGTAAATGTTGAGAAATTGCCTGCATTGGTTTGAATGGTAATTACTTTCAAAAAGAATGCTTTAGATATATAATGTTGTAAATATGTACACTTCTTTTTTAGGGTGAAATAATAGGTCCTCCAAAAGAGGATAAATTAAGACGGTATTATAATGATTATTTGGTGGAAATGCAGGAAGCAGATGATGATCCTGGTCCAGTTATGTCGTAAGTACCTCTTAAACTTGGCTACCATTCTTATTATTATCATGATTGTGTTTTCAAAAGGTATCAGTATTAAATTCTTTCCAATTTGTCAAGCCACAAGTTTAGACATATATCATAATCCTGTTTGAAGAGTGTGTCATTTATAAATGGGGATCAAATGAGAATGATACATGCATTGTTTGTTGGTCCTCTGAAAAAAAAATGTCCAGCAATTCAGCATCACATCCAAGTGACATCCAGCAAGGGCAATAGTTTAACATTGGAACCTATGGGAAAGCAATTAAAGATATCCTCTGAAGCAATAAAGCCAATTTAAACCAAAATTGATTAGAATATTCCATGGGTTGCCCCTTTAATTCATATATCCGGCAAGTCTGCACCTCATCCAATAATGCCGCCAGTTGGGAACTTAAGTAGGTTAACATTGGATCCTATGGGAAAAAATATTCAAAGATCTCCTCTGAAAGTACTTGACCACTTGGTCACAATTGTCCTTAGTTGGTCTCCTGTGAAGAACTTTGTTCCACAAGTCAGCTTTGCACCAAGATGGCTACCAGAGGAGACCATAGTTTAACATTGAAGCTTGTGGGAAATAAAAGATCTCTGAGCCACAAGGCCGATTAGAACCCAACTTGGTCAGGTTAGTCTTTTTGTGATCCCCTTGGAAAAATATTTCCAGCAAGTATGTACCGAATCCAAGATGGATGCCAGCGTGAACTTTGTTTAAATCACAACGGTCCTTAGTTGGTCCCTTTTGAAAGTATGTCTGGCAAATTTTAAGTCTGCCATGAACTTCGGAAGGCACTAGGCCAGTTTGAAAAAACTCTGGTCACAGTTGTCTTTGGGGGGTCTACTTAAAACAACTTGTCCAGCAAGTCTGCTGCTCATCCAAGATGGCTGGTAGCAGGGTATTTGATTTAATATTGGACCCTATGGGAAAAATATTAAAACATCTTCTCTGAGAGTACTCCAGACTTGAGCACAATAGACCTTAGACTGCAATCTATCCAAAATAGCTTCCAGTAGGGAACATAGTTTAATTTGGGATCATATAACATCATGAACTATTAACAAACTTCAAATGAGACCCTAAACATTGGGAATATTTGACTGTCCATGTAAGCCCTGGTCCAGGTGAGCTCTATAGGCCCTTGAGAGCTTCTTGTTTTTCAGATGCTGATTTTTTTCTTAAATCACATTCTTTTTAGATATGAAGAATTCTGTGCTGTTTATATACAAAATTGGTGGAAAAAACACAGAGAGAAACTAGGTGATGACAGTCAAATTTTACCTGCACCTATACAGGTGACAAGAATGCCTGTACAATCAACAGGTATACAACAGCATATTCCTCAACCTATACAACAACCTATCCCAGTTCAGCCGTCCAGACCTCGAAGACCTTTGACAGAAAGACTAGCAGCTACTATTATACAAAAAAGTTGGAGGAGACATATAGTAAGTAGTTTTCTGTAAACAGATAAAGCCTGGAAAAAAGAAGACTACAGGTATACTATATTTCTCTGATGACCTTTTACAGGTATATCACAATATTTTTGTTGAGATTTCTGTTCAAATGATTCCACTCTAATTAACTGAAATTTTCACAGGCAAAAAAAAAAAAAAAAGAATTTTTCATGATTTTTGTCTCGCCCGTGACAAAAGGCGCGGAAAGCGAGACATATGTGTACAAAGTATGACTGCGGCGGCGGCGTAAACTTTCATGTTAAGTTTTTGTGATTAGGTCATTTTCTCAGTAACTATAAATGGTAGATCAATGATATTTATAATATAGGTTGGTCTTGAGTAGTACATGACAGTCTACTATATGGCTTTTGTCTGTGACCTCAATTTCACGGTCCAATGAACATGTTAAGTTTTTGTGCTTAGTTTAGTTTCTCAGTAACTATAAGTGGTAGGTCAATGATATTTAGTATGTAGGTTGGTCTTAGGTAGTACATGACAGTCTGTCATATGGCTTTTGTCCTCAATTTCACGGTCTAGTGAGCATGTTAAGTTTTTTTGATTAGGTCATTTTCTCAGTAACTATAAGTGGTAGGTCAATGATATGTGGTATATAGGTTGGTCTTGAGTAGTATATGACAGTCTGCTATATGGCTTTTGTCTATAACCTCAATTACACGGTCCAATGAACTTGTGAAGGTTTTGTGCTTAATTTAGTTTCTCGGTAACTATAAGTGGTAGGTCAATAATATTTGGTATGTAGGTTGGTGTTAGATAGTACATGACAGTCTGTCATGTGGCTTTTGTCCTTGACCTCAATTTCATGGTCTAGTGAGCATGTTAAGTTTTAGTGATTAGGTCATTTTTTCAGTAACTATAAGTGGTAGGTCAATGATATTTGGTATATAGGTTGGTCTTGGGTAGTACATGACAGTCTGCTGTATGGTTTTTGTCTGTGACCTCAATTTCATGGTCCAGTGATCATGTTAAGTTTCCCAGTATCTATTAATGTAAGGTCAATGATATTTGGTATTTGGGTTTGTCTTAAATGGAACATGACAGCCCGCTGTTTGGCTTTAGCCCTTGACCTTATTTTCACGGTCTAATGAACATGTTTGGTTTTTCAGTATCTATCAGTGGTCACTGATATTTTCGTTTTTGGTGATTCATGACAGTCTGCTCTATTGCTTTTGTCACTTACCCTAATTCTACAGTCTAGCGAATATGTTTAGTTTTCTGATGAAGTCACTTTGAGAATTCACATCAATTTTGCGACCTTGAAGGGACAATCAAGACATCAATTTGGGTCCACACTTGTAATTAAATAATTTAAGAAATTTATTAGTACCTGCACATACAAAATTGATGTAGCTGCAAAGTTTAAACATCACGGTTTGATCTTTAGAGCCTATAACAGACAGTTAGCAATTCGAAATCATGACACAAGAATCATATTGTATAAGACATGTAAATCTTTTAATTTTGAAACTTTTGGGTAAATCAGTTGTACCAACATGACCAAGAAATTAAATTTAGTAAGATAATAATTAATGTTTCAAACTTTTTAATATCTTAATCCTTAAACTGGATATTTTGGTGGAAAATGCCATCAAATTGCAGTTTTTATGTCAATTTTCAATGTCACATAGACAATGTTGTCAAGCAGTTGACTCTTTGGAGTATGATCTTAAATAAATCATTTACAAAAACACTGAGGAAACCTTTTCTACATCAATAGGAAGGGCATGAATTGTTATGATAGAAAAATGCCTATATGTAGAGAGCTGCAAAATACAATGTTTACACATCTAATGTCTCATGAGGATTGTCTTTTCATGGAAATGCACAGAACAAAAACTATGAAACAAGCCAATTTAAAATATTTTGTTTAGTGGTGATCATAGGTCATATCTATGTATATTATGTAAACACAATGTATAAAGATATAAAACAACATCTAAAAATTCTGTATTTCTTAAAAATAGGTAATGTGCAGGGTATTATATGTTACGAGCTTGTGTCAGTAGATTTAAATTCTGAAAATGTCAATGATTTCAATATTTTTTATAGGATATACAAGTATACAGATATTATCGAGATTTAATAAACTTTAAAACAAGAGGAAATCCAGCACTAATGTTACGATGTATAAACCCTAATGAAGCTAAATTGTTAGACAGTGCATCAGGTGTTCATGTAAAGTTTAGATTGGCAGGGGTAAGTGGTAATATCTGATTGAATGTAGTGAAGTTTAGGTTGGCAGGGTAAAGTGGGGTTGTCAGATTAATTTTATCAAAGATTTTGTTGGTTACTATTCATCATAACAGAACATGTAAAAACATGAAAATCTATAAGACAAAAGGAAGCTGGATAGTCAGTCTGGTTTTGTCTTGCAGAATGAGCAATAAACATTTGAATGCATGAAAAACTTAACACTCAAAAAAATGTTACTGTTGGTAGCTTATGGTGTAATAACCTTGTTATCAGTTGACTTGGTCTGTTACAAGAACAAGCCATTTTGATGTTAACTCAGTTTCTGAAAGAAGTTTGAAGTATAGTGGATCAGAAACCACTTTACTTGATATGGATAAACAACAGCTTGGTATACTGGTCAAACTTTTGTGTGACCAGATGATAACTTTGTGCAGTCAGCCTTTGTAATCAAATAATACACAATATTAGAATAATTAAGGGACTGGAAAGTTACATGAAGAAATAAAAAATATATGTTATAAATGTACATGAGACAAAATTCCTTTAAATACAAAAGTTACATCATTATTTGATATATATTTCAAAGATGTTGAAATGAAAGTATGCTTTAAAATAAACTCACATTCTAATATGTTCTATGCCACACATACCATTTTTGCTGTTTCAAAAAGTTTACACCCTCAACAGAATTGTGAAATAGCTTTTAAGCTTGTGGTTAAATTTAATTATAAAGACCCAGCCCATGGTTAATTGAGGATAATTGTAGGGCTGCCATGGATTATTTCCTAACCTATAGCAAAACTTATGAAATTTCACTGCAAGTTATATTGATAAATGATATTAATTTTAGGAGAGGTTTCCGCCAAACATCTACTATAAAATCTTCACACACAGACCTATACAAGATATGTGTGCTAATAGTCCTAAAAATTACACAGTATCGACAGTCAAATTAAAGATGGGAAAAGATGTACACAGTAATGTTAGAGGTGCTCCAGATATGATTGGTAAGGACTTATGATATTATAACTTCATACATATACTACATATATACTGTTTAAATGTTATACAGATATTGTGCATTTACTATTATCACCGTAAGTAAAAACCAATACTTGTACAATAAGCTTACCTTGCACAATTTATATGAAAAAGGATGAAATAGTAGAATAAGCTCTCCTTTGATGTTTAATTCGTATGTACAGTTGAATTTCGATGAATCGAACAACAGTAACTCAAACACCCTTGATAGCTTGAATCCTTTGTACTGGACCCTTTGTTTTACTTTAAACACAGTTCGACCTCGATAGCTTGTACACCCCTCTAGCTTGAACTGTTTTCCTCAGTCCCTTGGGTGTTAGAGTCATTGAAGTTCAACTGTATTTTCAATTCATTCACAAACTATTTTCTTAGCCAGAAGTCATACAGAAGTATTGACATCTACATCATGTTAAAATTCAAGTTTCATTATAATCCTGTTTTTTATCTATCGCTATTCACATATAGTGTAACATTGGAAATGTTAGACATCAGGGCATTGAAATTCAATTAGAAATTTCTATAATTTGCAAAATATAATGAAAATTTTTCTGAATTAAAAATGGCAGTGAGATTTTGCAGAAACAAGCTCAGCAGTTTAGAATTTGTTCCCTCAGACCTATTTTTTTTATTTTGTGTTTTCTTAAATTGTCCAAATCAAATTGAAACTATAAATTTTACAATGCAAATTTTTATGACATGAATGCATGAAAACATGAAAATAATTTCTTTTTTTTTTCTTGTGTTTATAATTTTGTAGTTTAATATTGTAGATAAAAGTGAGTGGTACAAACGATCAGACAATAATGGATGGAGACTTGTATCTGACCGACTTATCCACCATATGATGGCTGATCCAGTCACATGGGAAACATCAAATAAAAAATATGAATATAATCACGACAAGGTAAGAAAAGTTAAATTTACACGAAATTAGAACCAAAATAAATCAGTTGAAATTATGGTCAGCAAAATATTAGAACAACTTTTTCTCAATTAAACAGATACCCAAATCTGACAGTGTAAGTGACATAAAAGCACACAGTTTATGATTGAAATTTGTTCTGGGCATTTAGGGCAATGTTAGAGCCATATAAGTAAACAGCTACAAGAAAAACCCATATTTTGAGTAAATGAAATAATAAATAAATAAAGCTCATCCATTTTAAGGATCTTTACTACTCATCCATCACTTGTATGATGAATAATCAGTGTGTCACTATTGCTAAAGTATAACCATATACACCGTATTTTCGATTATAAGTCGGTTTGATTATAAGTTGGAAGGTCTTTGCAGGGAACAAAATTTTGAATTTAGCATTGATCACAATTATAAGTCAGTCGGAGATCGTGGTCAAGTGGTAAACTTCAACATGAAATTGCTATAATTTATTAGATTGCGTATATTGTAATAAAAGAATATCTTCTGCATGAAAAAAAAATGCTGTGTGATAAGCATTTTATATGTGCTAAAAGCTGCTTTCTTCATTTAGCCCAGAATTAGTATTAAGGGGGATAACTGAACTTTGTTTCCTCACTGTGTTGAAGACCATATGGTGACCCCTAGATGTTTTGTTTTTTGTCGTTTTGACCTGGATATGGGATGTTGTCTCCTTGACATTTACCCCATTTAACGAAATGAGATCAGAAGTACGAGTTTCCAATATTAAATTTTATAGCCGGTCTTCATTTACAATCAAAATTTAAATTATGTCTATTATATGGACTAAATGTTAAAAAAGAATAAACAGGGTAGGAAATGTTCATGTAAGATACAATATGACACTCCTGGGAGAAAGGTGTAAGTTATGGTCATTTTACGGTAATTAGTGAAAAAACATAGTACACAAATATAACCCGAATAATTCAGTCGTTATATTCCACTCACTACGATCGCTCCATTAACGCCTGAATGCATACACCTGGGAAATCCTTCAACCGGATGTATTGATTGAGCTAAGAATCATGGGTACTCAATTTATAAATAATAACTTTATGTTCTTTCCGTTGTCAATATGCAGCACAATAAGTGTGTCTATTCCATTTAAGATTAATCAGATAAATTAATTTGCAGTTTTTCGAATTTTAACAAATATTTTATCTCGATACTAAACATCACATCGTCAACTTCTATATTTGTAAACAAGTGGCATGAGCTATTGCGCACACTCATGAATTTGAAGTTTTCGAACATCCTCCTTGGTTTTTGGTTACTCTTCCAAGTCTGATCCCTTCTCTGGAAATGAATTTTACCTCCCAATTTTCCGACTTATAATCGAGTATATACAGTAGTTTGATTTTCTTGCCAAATAACAGGATAATAATGCCCATTAATGTACCTTGGAAAATTTATTTGTGCATACTGGAGATTTGGTTTTGGTTTTTACCATTAAAATGGAATGTCGTAAGTTGCAAAATGTGCGGTCTTCTTCCTTTCCTATGCAAAAAAACACTTTGATGTAAGAAAATGTAAAAAAAAAAATTCTGGACAAACAGTTTATTCCTTCCAAGATGCTTTGTCGGAAATCAGCCTTATATTGCTACAAATAAGCATTTATACTCATTGACCTTAATTTTTCCTCCCTAAATCAGGGTACATAAATCATAACATTGAATGGTTTCACATTGCCTGAAATAAGGCACAATAAAGGGACAGGAGCATTAAAGTTGAATTGCCTCAATCTGTCTGATACATAACACCATCAGTCAACATTGTAGAACCTAAAAAGGTTGTACACTTCAAAAGTACTGAAATAAATTGCCCTTTTCAATCTTAAATGATTTAAACAATATAACTATTTAAAAAGCTAAAAGGAATTTAAGACCTATCTTTCTAAAAGATGACATTTAATATTCTATTTATTTCAGCTTCAAAGAATTCAAGATGTTGCTAAAAGAAAGAAAGAGAGAAAGATAGACTGGATGAAGAAAATGTAAGAGCTCTACTTATATCAAACCTGACTAGCAAAATGGGGCTTTTGGGATGTGTTTTTAACTGGTAAAAGTTCTTTTACTGTACAAAAAAAAATCAATACATCAATACATTGAGAGGGAATCACCAATTAATGTACCCTGTTGAGCTAATTAAGGGTGATTTATATTCAACTTTATTTTCTCTGATTTCTAGCAAATTTAACCAATGCCTGACCAGTGTGATAAAAATTTTTCTCATCTCTAGAGAGAGAACAACTCACGAGAACTTTCCCGCCAAATCCATTCGGAACATCAACTCATGAGAAATTTCCCGCCAAATCCATTCGGAACATAATCTTCAATGTTTTACATTATGTCATTAGAGAAACATTTTCTACAACTCAAGCACATAAATTATGAAATTTCTCGCATCTTGTCAAATAAATTTTGAAATGTTTAAAAACTCTGCAAGCCTCGTTTTCAAACATTTGCAAAATTTATTTATCTCGTGAGAAATTCATAATCAACTTAGTTCTTGTTGTAGAAACCATATGTAGCGCTTCAGGTAAGAAAAATTATAAGTACTCTTTAACTTCATAAATAGTTTGTTTTTTTTAAGGTGGAATGTATTTATTTCAATAGGTCAGGAATCCAGTCAGTCCTGCTTACTGGTATTTGTGGCGATCGTTTTCATCCTCAATTCACAACAGTTCCTGTCTCGAAAGTCCTGTGTTAAGATTTGCGTTACATTAAATGAGGAGTCATATAGTTATTATAGCTTTCGAAGTATCAAAAATGCTTTATTTCTTATTTCCTGACTATATATAGACAAAAGGTCTATTTGATATTGGCTTCATACGACATTAGTCGGTTATCTCCCTGTACCAAGGTGGTAAAAAGTAGTCAAAGTGGAGATAATTTAAATTTCAATAGCAAAAGAGGCTATTCATATGCTAATTAAAATTATCTCCATTTTGACACATATACATGTATAACTTACTTGTAAAAAATAAAAGTGACAACAAAAGTCTGAATCAATCAAAGGTAGAGACCAGTAAGGAAAATCCGTATAACATTCGACTGAATCAGGGATACACAATCCGACACAGAACATTTTTGGCAAGCTGTCATATTCCCGACTTGGAACGGGCATTTTATAAATAAAATGGTGGGTTAAACCAGGGTTAATGATGCATCAACCTCCCGCTTATATGACGACTAACTATAGCTTCTGTGTGCCCAGATTGTGTTAAATGTCAAAGCCATAATATTGTCAGGGGGCACTACACTTTTTCAATACGCCAATGTTTGACAGACCTCGAAAATAGTACTATAAAAATAGTGCCTTTTAATTTGTAGTGACTCCAGCCAATTGATACATGTTATAATTAGCAAGATCATAGAATATTTCTATGTGAATGACCGAGAGCAAAGAACAGTTGAAAAAACACGATTAAGTTGCGTAACAAGCTAGAACAGATCGTATGAAATACGACCAAATATCGAAAATTCTCTCTTGCGACTATGTACAAAATTAACCGTGAGTATCAGTATTACTTTGTTAGTAAAATATGTAGATGTATATGCTAAGGCTACATATTTAAAGCTCTGTCCTTTTTTGTAAGTAAATGCGTTCTTGATAAGATCAATCAAACGACTTTTCAATTTTGAATGGGGAAGAGTAGTATAGAGTGTAGAAAAATCGAATGTTTTCAACGAGTGGATCTAAGAAAGTGACTGGGTTTTCAAGTTGTTCAGAAGATCTTTAGAATTTTTGAGTATCCACATATGATTGATGCTACTGCGTGAATAAACAGTGTCACAGTATTTTTGCTGGCCTTCTTTCACAGCAGTCAAAATCTTAGTTAGGATAATGGACAGTTCTTTAGTAGAACAATTGGAAGAGCCGGCAATGTACCCTTGTTTGTACGGCCACTTATGAAGTTTGGGTGTCTAGTACAAACTAGGCAAATCATTAGATTTGTCATTGGTAGAAATGTTTAATGATTCCATAAACGATTTATGATTTGCCAGGATTTCATCTTTATCTATAGTAATATTTTTGTATGTGGGGTTGCCTGAGCTATTATCTACGCCAATTTCTTGTATTAGGCAATCATAATAGTGCTTCTTGCACACAAAAACAACATTGTTTGCGGCTTTGTCTGCTGGAACGACAACATACTTTTCGTGAAGGGATGAAAGACCAGATACAGCGTCACCATCTTTGAAGATAGATTTTGGTGTATTCTGTACGCAGTTTTTCAATTTTTATATTCTGCGTAACACTAAAGATTGGATAGCTTTTACCCACTCTGACAATGTGTTGATGTCATCAACTTCAGATTCAGTAAAAGGGAGATAATCGATAAATGTTTCTCATTGGAAATCTTGTCTAAGTTTAGAAAGTTAGCTCGAATTAAGGACCAACAAATACAGTATATCTGGTTTCACAGAAATTTTGATTCATTTTGATAAATCATTGAATGTAGTTGAAGAGATTTATTGTTATCCACATTTATTCAATCTAGGTACAAGGAGGGTATGTTAAAAGCCAAGTCAGATGATCCAGAAACTGTCAACTTGATAGAGGGTGCTGCTGCTGGCATGGTAGCAACTGTAGAGAAGATGGGTTCAGATGCTTTAGAGGATTGGGAAGTAGATGAACTTTTAGACTGGACAACAAGCCTTAATTTTGATGAGTAAGTTTAAATTCTAACAATCAGTTGTAAACATTGTGTCGATTACCTTTTATCTTCTTACCAGAGAGTTACATATAGATTCTACAACTGTATAGAGTGGGAAATGACAGCTCTACACCAGAGATAGTTGAATTTTCAAAATTTAAAACACAAGGCTTGCTGAGTATATTAAATATTTGAAAAATTTAACTACAGGAAGTGTAGAAAACAACAGCAATAGAATACCGAAAGAACAAAGCAAAAGATTGCGTAAATCAAAGTCCAGACACACAGCAAAAATGAGAACATCAGAAGACGGAAGACTTAAGATACTAAACACTCAAAACACATGAACACCAAAAAAACTAAAGCACTTACAGAATGAACTCTAAAAAACAGTGACATCAGGTGTTTTTGAAGGGTAAGCATGTCTTGTCCCATATACAATACAGCACCCTTTACATGGTCAGTGATGATTTCATATTTGGTCAGAAGCTTAATTATGAGGAGTTGTAATGTGTAAGCTATTTTCCCGTCTGCCGTGTTGCTACTTCCTGTTTGCAGGTATGTTGAAGTTTTACTATCACACACTATGGATGAGAAATTTTTGTCGCAGTTTACTTGAATTGTATGAGTGGGAATGATTTCAAATTTGGTCTGGAGCTTTATAATAATAAGTTGTTATGTGTAAGCTATTTTGAGGTCTGCCATATTGCCACTTCCTGTTTGCCAATATGTTGAAGTTTTACTGTAACCCTTTATGGATGAGAATTTTTCGTCACAGTTTATTTGGCTTCTATAAGTGGGTATGATTTCAAATTTGGATTAGAGCTTAATAATGATGAGTTGTAATGTGTAATCCATTTAAAGGTCTGTTGTGCATGCACTTCCTGTTTGCCGATTCTTTGATGTTTAAAAGTAACTAACTAGGAAGGAGAAATTTTCATCACAGTTTTCTTAGCTTCCATAGGTTGGGTTGTTTTCATATTTGGTCTGAACTTGATTTTGATGAGTGGTAATGTGTAAGCCGTTTTCAGATCTGCTGTATTACCACTTTCTGTTTTCTTGGCTTGATTTCAAGTTTGGTCTGGACAACTGTTTAAAGAATTGTATTACACTTTGGAAGCGGGGTATTCATTTGTGGCCATTGGACCACAGTACTTCTAGTTAAATTGGTATCCTTCTATAACATCTATCAAACTACTAAACTAAATGAAAAGTGCATGCGAAATGATGAAATCTGTAATTTGCTGTTTGTCAGAAAGTCAACCCGTATATATACTTTTTCTGCAAAATGTATTCTGTAACACATGTATAACAAGGGGAAGAACTTTGGAGTCTTTCCATCATTTTTTGAAAAGGGGGTTTGCAGCTAAGTGGTATGGATGATACCAAACTAAAAATTTGAACATTGAATATAATCTTTCAAAAATGAAATTTTTAGTAATTTTTCTTTTCTGAAGTTAGCCATTTTTATCAAGCATATGTACATGTATAGCCCAGATTTTAAGGGGAATTTTTAACTTCTTTTGCAGTTATCTGAATTCCTGGAAAGAAGTAGCTACCAGTGCAAACTCAGAGAAGTTTATAGGTGGGTGGTGTGCAAACATAATTATCATGGAGACCTGCCCTCCAAAACATCTCATGATACTATCAAAAATACATATTTTTTTCTGAAATTACATACTTTTTTGAAAAATAACAATGTCAATGCTAAAAAAATATAACAAAGCTATGATACTTGATTACATAGTCATGTTGCATGAGTCACATAACTATTCTCATACTTATAATAACTTCATGGCATATTTACTGATATTTTAGATTTTAGATAATGCTAAATATCATTAGTACTAAGAGGAAAACCATTTCTTCACAACAGCTTCATATTAAATATAGACAAATTTAAAAATTAATTCCATCAGATAAAAAGCCAGAGTTAAAATGGGGATACTTGCAATTTCAACTAAACTTGAAAAAAAGATCATGATAGACATCAGCATGAAAAAAAATGACATTTTCATTACTAGATTGATAAAAATGCTTAAAATCTTAATGTACAAGAAACAATAACACACTATAGTGCTGAAAAGTTTAATTGCAATGCTTTTATTACTGTTGTTTATCTGGAATTCATCAAGGTAAAGACTATGATTGAGACAAAAAGCTCAGTTTCTGCCATTGAAACCAAGGTTCTTCCAGTATTTATAGGTGTTTTCATTGACTGTAATCATGCTACATTTTAGACAAGTGGACAACAGGCATAACTGAAGGTTTGTTAAGGGTATACAGCTAGGTGTCAGGGACATAACATTATATCATATCATATGTATCAAATGTGTTGCTATATACTACATTGTGTATTTTGTAATGACATTGTGTTTTGTGTTATATTGTATACTAAGCTAGGTGTTGGTAAAATAGCTGTTTATTACATTAAAAAGTTGCAGTAAATGTGAAATATTAATGTTATTAGGGTTTTATGTTTCTAAAAGACTACAAACAATTACACTTGACAGTCTCTTTAAAAATTTAGTGTTTGAATATCTTGGAAACTGCAGCACTAAGTGGCTATTAATATTCCTTTGGCTGTAGGATAACAAACATTTATCTACTGATAAGGTCTACCTTGACTGATTTAAGCAGAGAATGAATATAGTTTAACTTGAAAACATATTGGGAAATATGTGCGGTCTCTTCTGAAATAATTTGACTTATTGGAGCCCAAATTGTCATTGAATTGTCAGATTAAAACATTGTCAGGCAGATCTAGGTCTAGTTCTGAATTAACTTAGTGTAGCTTTCATAGGGGTCCTGGTGGTAGCCCAAAGACCTAGAACAATTTACTGGTAGCGTGACTAAATCACTGTTAATGTGACTTAAAGCTGTTGATTATTCAGCTAAACTGTCATTGGTAGCATGACTTGAAGACGAGGCACTGTTTTTTGTATATTTAGGTAAAAATACTTAATTGCAGAAAGAAATTTAACAGTTCTCAATTATAACAATTTAATAATGGCACATATCAACAATATAAAACAATATTAATAACCCCAGAGCGAATACAGAATCAGGGACCCCCTTTTATACTTGGGATGGGAAATGTAAACATCATAGTATTTATAGTAAAATATGTGGGTCAGATGTCTCAGGTCAGTGATTTTATAGATAAACAAATGGAGAACGTACTCAGGATTGGAAAGAGCCTGGTTACAGCTTTGAATTGGTCGTGGGTGGTACGCTCTGGTTATAATCAATCAGGGTAAATTTAGCTTATTGGTCCCGGGTAGTCGGGCAACAACCATTCAGAAAGCAGATGACGCCCTGTTTACATGTATATAGGGCCTAGGGGGCCTTCGAGTGTTTTGATTGGTTCCCCCAAAAATACACATGCATGACGACGGAAGGAAGTAAACAAATGGCGGACTTTACGATATCATGTCAAACCAGTGGGGGAAACTTGGAATTGGGACTAAATGGAAATATCACCTAGCGAAATGAAACCCCACATACCATGTATAGACCTGATGTGAAATATCTGAAAGGGTAAGAAAACGGGACATGAAGATAAAAGGGCAAAATAGAGCTGGGGGCACGTTGGGGCCAATGGGCAAAACAGTGAGGACGAAGTCATTCCTAACCTTTCCCATGTAATATAACATAGTTAACAATATTTACATACAATATAAAGTAGCGCGAATGCGATACCTGAAATAAATAACAAGTTCATAATGATATAATGTCCATTCATCCATCACACATCCGAAAATCATTACTCGTACCACGGTTGACGAACACGTAGAAAATAAAAAGTGAAAATGAAAAATGTACATGAGTAACTGAGAGTGAATCATACAAGAAAACCAGTCCTACATCCTAATACTTAACCTTATTACTCAAACCCAACATTAGTATATGGAAAATATATTCAGAAATGGTCATTTTGCATGAGAAACTTTGACACTTTTTCATTAAACTGATCTAATATTGGTTTCAATTGAATATTTTTATTCTTCGTTTAAAATTAATTTGAAGCTTTTACAAAATATAAATAGATAATATTTGCAATTTCACTCCATATTCATGTATCTTATTATTAATCACATACAACAAACTTGCAAAAAACACATATATACTACTGGTTAATGTACCAATATAAATACCTGTTGAAATCTAATAGGGGTTCTGTCTGGGTGGGGTTCTTTTTTGTCTGATGGCTTTTGCACTGTTTCTATTTCTTTATTTTGGAAAAACAAAATGGTCTTGACATTAACAGTATGAGTCTGTATTTAAGGTGGAACTCTAGTCTACACAGAGTGTTATATGTAGTTGTAAAAGTGCAATTTTATTTCATTTGTTCAGTGTAAATAACAAAAATATGTCAAAAAAAAACATTGCTGATAACCTGTATTTACCTTTTGTGACTTGCATGGAAAACATTCATGCATAGTTTTGGCTACTTGAAGGTGCTATTTAGTATTTGTAATGTATTTTGTACTAATTTGATGTTCAATAATAACCGGAAACTCATGTAAGGAGATTGTGTTTATATAATTGTACAAGTAGAGGGGTGTGTTTGACTAATTTGTTTAATTGTCTGATTATAAATATAACCAATGTAAATCAGCTTTCCATTACCATATCAGTGAAAAGTATCATTAAATTTATATTCCTATTTATTCTAGGATAAATATCAAAAGATGCAATTCCTTGTCCACTATTCTATTGATAGTTTTGGAACTAAAATTAAAACTCTGAAAACCGGTCTTTGTTGGGACCAAAGAATTCTGCCAGTTTGAAGAGGTTCCGTTATTTGGAGGTTCCAAAATCTGGTCTTTTCAATCTGAAGACCTATATTGGAAGTGCAATATATGATTTGTAAGGTCATTTGGCTGTAGGTCAATTATTTCGCTATGTTTTGTCGCATTTCGTGTTAAATTCAATGAAGACTGGCAATTTTCTATTAAGATACACTTATTTACTGATGTAGATGGCAATAAATATGTGAAATGTTATAAAATTTTGTTCATTTTATTGTTCACAAAAGATGCTGTCCAGTTTTGTAGAGTCGAATTTTACAAGAAAATGTACATTTGGGACTGATCTACCGTCTTGTCTCGATTTATTTGACAGCCAAAATTTTCGACACTTTTCATTTTTTCAGAAAAGTCAAAATTTTGATATCTTCAATTTTTCGACTATCTTCAAAAACAGTCTGGTGAAAAAAAATTGAAGTTGATTGATTTGGAAGGAAATTACAATGATTATTTCAACAACACTGTTCAGGATGTACAAACATCGTTTTCTTTGTTAATATTATCAGTTTGTTACCTTATATTTGAAAAAGATCGTTCTAGACATGAATGGTTTGTTTACTTCCTTGTTCAAAGGGAGATAAATGAAGGTCACTTCCTGTATTTAAAAAAGAAATAAATAAGGAATTTCAAAGCATTTGCTTAATGAATAAACTGAAATTATTAAATAAAATTTGTATAAAAATAGGATATTTAATTTTCCATTGTTATAAAGTACATTAAAAGTTACTGAATGGTCTTTGTCAGGTGATAGTCACATGATTGGTGGCCATTTAAGGTATTACCCATGCTTGGCACTTGAGTAAAGTGTCACCTTTAATTATATTTCAGGGCCTATATTAGGAGTGGATATGGGATAGATGATATTACAATAAAACAATATGACAAGCTGTTGTCAAAACAAGTGTCCCTAGCCCAACTGAAGTTGTCCATTAAATAAATTGCTATCAAAGTGAATTCATGTCTTCTATTACTATACCTGCTTTTTTTAAAATTAATAATCAACTCCACTTCTTTTTTCTTTGCAATTTTTATTGATTTCCCTGTATTGTACCCCTATAAACACATTTTTGTTAAAAATAGATACCGGAAATCATTGTTTGTTCTGGATCGATACACAACAAAGTGATGACCTTTTTATGACAGCTTGTGTGTATAAATTACTATGACATCTTAGTAAAAGCTAATTGCATTGTGATTAAATGAGTTTTATTAAAATTATCTGATCATAATAATGGCAATACACGAGTCTAATGAGAGAAAATCAGACCACCTTGATCACGTGATTTAGTCCAGGTAAAATGTAAATGACGTGTTGTTGAATAAGTTTAATGAATAATAAAACAATAATAAGTCTGAATAGCTTTATTTAAATAATAAAAACAACACAAATACTGCATAGTTTTATTAAAAAGATATAACAGGCACTCATAATTAGGTAACTGTTACCGGCAAACATTGGGACTGATATGTGCCGATCGACGATATCTGTTGAAATCTGCCCTGAAAATATAAAAAAATCATATTTTTCGACGTTTTTTCAAAATCCCCAAAAAAGTGGTGAATCTGAGTGTCGAAAAATTTGAGTAATTACGGTATACGGCCTGACTTAAAAATTTCGTTGAGTCAATTTTCAGGGGAAATTTTGTTTTATTTGTATAAGTGAAAATTCCTCACTAAAAATAATCATTCGGTTTATAGAGGAATCTGGTTTTCAGGGTTAAGCATGAGATGAAAAAAGAGCTCACTAAACTTATTTTTAATGTATTTTCCTTTTTCATAATTCTATATAAATTATTTCCCATCAATTAATTGAGGTTTATTGAAAAAATGTTCTTCGTTCTACATGTCTTAGCTTATTTAATGTAATTTATTTAACCTAACTAAATTATATATGTTTGAATTATAAATTTTGACATTTTGTTAAATACACAAGTTTGTTGCACAATTTAACACCTCTGAACTACCCTATATCATTATATTTTAAGCATATAAAACTGCAGCAAATATATTTATTTTTACTAATTCATAAATATGATAAAATATCAACAACATATATTGAGTTTTAACAAATATATTTCAGCTTATTAGAGGTTAGCTATTTTGGTAAATATTGTCCGACATAAACTTGAAAACTTCAATTTTTGCTTTGAGTGTATGTCACAATTTCAAAATATCTTTTAAACACATTATTTTTACTACTCTATTTTCACTGGCTTACTGTTTGCTTATAGAACTCAAGTTTTATAAACAAGGAAATTTTGAAAGTTGTTTTTGAAGTCTATTGACTTTTTATTGAGCAGACATTCATTTTGCTCTGTTAATTTTCGGTCTTTTGCTGTAACATTTTTACCGCATATGTAGAATAAAATGTAACTAGAGACTGCCAACCTTTACACCACATTGAAAAAAAGGGTTGTGATGCTCTTTTCATGTTCTTGAAATCCAATACTGAAAGTTACTACATATGTATTTTGACTTGGCAAGGAAGGAATATAAAGTTATATGATTATAAGGTAGATTTCCAAAATACATGTATAATCTTTGAAATTTTCACAAAATTTACCAAAACTTGAGTAAAATATGTTTGCAATTCAATAAAAGGAAATTGTCAACGATCAAAAACTTCATTATGAGTACTGCTCAAACCCTTTGAGAATTTTATGAAATTCACCAAAATGGAATCAAATTTTTTTTCTTCACTTTTTTCAAACTTAAATTATGTGTGAAAGTAATTTCTTTATTGAAACAAATTGAAAGTATCACTCTAATTGAAGTGCTAAGAAATTTACCAAATTTGGAACTCAGTTTTGAAGATTTTAAATGTTCAAAATGCAAGTCAATGCAAATTTTCAAAAATTTTCAGTATTTGGAATTTTCAGAAAATTTTCCAAAATTTTAACTGGAATTGAAATTGTGAAAGCTTATTGCATATATATAGACTATATGCAACAATTCAAGAACAAAATGAAATTCCAAAATTCAAATTAGGAGGAGTTTGCATCGTGACCCACATATCTTGGAACCTTTTATTTGCCCATAGAAGAACATAAACTTCTACAACAAATAAAAAATTCTTAAAACCAAATCTATTATACGAGTGTATAAAGGAGTTTGATACACAAACAGCTAGAAGGAGCTATCAACAATATCATTGAGCTTTTATTGGAAAGTATGGATATAATTATAGATAATATTGTTTGTTTACAAATTAATTGTATCATTGACTTTTTAAAATCTTGTTTAATAGAATGAAAATAAAACATAGATACTATTGTGAATATCAGCATATTAAGAAGAGGTTCATCTTGTACAAATATTGTACAATTTATTTTCATATCAACTAGTTCACTTATTTAAAACTAGTTGAAAGAAGATAAGACATGACTGCTAATCTGGCATGAAATCAAAAGAATAGGGAGTTGAAAAATAACACAATAGATATAGAATAAAAGAAGATAATATTTTTGCCAGATGTAAGTGATTAAGATGTAATTGTTTCATTCAATTTTACATACATGTATATTAGTATGCCCTTTTTTAGCTTGTTTCTGCAAGAACATTCACACATTAAGTATATTCACTGCTTTGCAATATCATCACATTATGTGTTAAAATACATTTCCATTTGAATTTAAGAAATATTCAGTCATTGTTTCATATTTTTTTTCGCAATATGATGTTCATGTCAGTAAGTTAATAATACAAAAAGACTAAACCATAAAATGTAGACAGTGATCCTTATATACTTATGTGATATAAAAATTTCCTTGCAGTACAAACTTGTTTATATATTGTTTGAGGAGACCATTATGCCTTTTGGTTATTTGTAAGACCAGTGAAACAAATACTGCACCAAATAAATGATATAAGTGAAAAGATATGGAGAAATGTGCAAATATTTTAATGAGGCAAAGCAAAAGGAAACTTTTTTGTGTTATTTTTCTTCACCTTGAAGAGTTTGTTATTTTCTTTTTTTGAAAAAACCCTGTTGAAAGGACAAAGTGTAGTTGAAGACCTTACGGTGACCCCTAGATGCTTTGTTTTGGGTCTTTTTAACTGGAGATGGGATGTTGTATCCTTGACATTTACCCCATTTCCTTTCTTTTTAATATTTAGCTATGCATCATCATCTTGTATCTGTGTGTTGACTAAAATAACGTATTGGTAGGCTTTATCTTGCCTCTCGGATGATTTTAGTGTTACTTGAGGAATGAAGATCAAAAATAAACAAAATCTGAAAGGCTATGGTATAAGTTACTTAATTGTACATTGTACCCTATAAACAATAACAGCAAGGTTACAAGAAGTGCAGATGTAATTTTGTAATTGTTTACTCTTTGTACCTTTTCTATCTATACTACAATTGTCTTATATTTATATTTTAGAAGATAAACTGAGAATATTTACAACTGGAGATCCATATGAATTTTCTTTGTCTCCCGGACAATCAAGGTACCAGTCAACACAACAGTCTAGAAACACTCCAGCATCTAGTGTGTCAGGCAGGATACCAGTCAATTAAATAACTAGTCAGTAGATGTGGGATTCTGTACTTTATGAGGAAAGATGGATACCATCTAGAAGAGATATAAATCATCTATGCAGAGCAAAATGCATCCTTACTTACGAACAGATATAAAAGGAAGGCAGACAATATAAAGAAATTTGTAATATTTGATTTTTATTTCCAGTAAGTTGAATGTAACAGGCATTTTTCTGTTGATGTTTATGTTCAAATCAGCCAAAAATGTATTTTTGTGGCATTTGTTTTATCGTATGTTTGTCATTTTTTGCTCATCAGGACTAATGTCAGAGAGCTATCATCATACCCCAGGCATCATCCCTGGTGTTAGCATAAACTTTAACATTGCCTCTGGAATTAAGATCTTTAGAGCTTGGATTTTGAAATTTGGTATGTGACTTCCTTTGTGGAGGTACCATATTTGAAGACATTTTAACCTTGATCTTACCCTGAAGGTAATTTTTTAAACTCCAGCTTTGCTTCTAGAAGTTCTAGGGTGAGAACTTCAGATATGTGACCTTGAACTCGAGATCATATTGTTTTAATAACTTTCAGATTACTTTTGCATGGACTGCTCTATGCCCTGGCGAGCTCTGTTGTCTGGAGAACTCTTGTTCTCTTTTGTCTCTGTCTAGAATCTGAAATTTGAAAAAATATTAAGCTACATATATATTTTAACTATTTCAGCAATATGTATTAACTAGATTATAAGGGGAACCCCTGTCCAATTTTTTAATGAATGGTTGAATGATGGTCTGAAATGCGTTGTAATGAATAGTGGAGTGTATGATTACTATGGAAACTAAACAAGAGCACTGAAATTTTAAAAACAAGTCTGCTACATAATCTATTTTGATATCAGAAATTTGTGTGAACTAGAATCTGGCTTTTTAGATACTTTTGTAAATTTTATTCCCATATCTAGAACACTTTTTGTTATCAATACAACACAGGAAGCTAGCTGCTCCCACATTTTCTAATATGTGTTTTGAAGTTTCTTGTGTGGGGGGGGGCATATGGCTAGGCATAGCAGTCCTGTTACTATTATTATAGCCTAGTAAGTACTTGTAATTTACTGTTTGCCTCAAAATTCAGGGCCAAAATACAGGTAAATAGTCATACTCTAATGCAGTTATCAGGTATGAGATTTTTGTTTTGCATATGCAGGGATGAACATTGGAAATATTGGCAAGGTGGCCAGCTGGGCCCCTATCAAACAGAATTCAGTAGCCCAGCCAAAAATTAACTAGCCTAGTACTGTATTGTCAACCGAAATTGCAGGATATTTCAGTAGCCATCTGGGCTACTGGTTTTAAAATTTTAGTAGCCCAGGTCAATTTTTGCTAACAACCTGTAGAACTCTTTTTATGAATTTTATGAATATTAATCTGATCATTTTGTATTTAATTTATATGTGAGTAATTAGTATAAGATATTTCAAATATCTTCAATGCATTTTATAAATGTTTATTATGTTGATTCCTTTCAATAATATCTATATTATCTTACCTTTGTTGCTGATCAAAGCTTAATTTGTCCTGCAACCTATAAAGAGTGATCATGATATAAAATTTTGATATTGTATGGATAAATGACTTATTTTTATAAGTGTTTTGTTGATTTATATTTTATACTTGTTTTTACTTTAAAAAAATATTTGTTATTTTTGAGATTAAAATAATTAAAACACTACCAACTATGTTATTTAACAAGTAAACCGATAATTCACTATTGTTTGCCATTACTGGAAAATTCTGAAATGCTAAGATTTATTTTGGTAAACTGCAATTAATCGCATGTAAAGAAACTACTAGTTACAGTTTATCAGAGGAGCTAGTAGTTACAACCTGTAAGAGGAGCTAGTAGTTACAACCTGT